>PVJC01009689.1:0-45338 GCA_004026665.1 Murina feae
AATAAGGAGGAAAGGAAAGTTTATAAATGATGAGTCAGTAGGAAAAGTGTTACATAAAGGAGAAAAATTGTGTGAGAAGAAGCCAATAAGGAAGTCAAATACAATTTTGTGTGAAGGAGATAACATTAAAAAAGAAAGTTAATAGGGGTGACCAGGCCCGTAGGGGAGGGCAGTTAGGGGGATCAGGCAGGCAGGCAGAATGGTTAGGGCAGGCAGGCAGGCTAGTGGTTAAGAACCAGAGATCCTGGATTGTGCGAGTCCCCAAGAACTCCATATTAGAGAGGGTGCAGGTCGGGCTGAAGGACCATCCCCCGTATCCCCCACGCCTGTGCACGAATTTCGTGCACCGGGCCCCTAGTATGTATTCATTTGCCTTTTCAAGGAGAAGTTTTATGGAATTACAAAGAGTCTGTCACCTATAAAAGATTAAAATCACCATCATAGGAGATTGTCATCGTTCTCTCCTGAATCCTCTTTACCCATAAGTAGTCATTCAACCAAGGTTTTCTAAGTATTAGCTTTTCTATCAGTTACTCTACCAAAATCTTAGTACACAAAGACTAATAACTCATGGTCACAGCCCTTGAAGAGTTCCAAAGACTAGCGAAGGACAATGTTACAATATAATATGGTAATTGCTATATATAAAACTTCTGCCATGAATACTCTCCGAGTTCTAAGATCTTTAAAGCTCCCTCAGAGTACATGAAGTAACAGTTCAGCACTTGGTCTAACAATTAAAAATTACTTTTGGGTTCTAATTTACCACACATTAAAAATGCTATCTAGGGCCACACATGTCTCACCATTATGACAATCATGTCTTTTACGACCATGGTCTTTACACATACTATCTCTCTGCTCCTTTAAACCCACCCTCTGAATCTTTAAGACTCTGTTCAAACAAGATTTTGAACCCTTCCTCTACCCTTAAGATGACTAACTGGGCAGCTCCTTTCAGTAAATTCCCATAGCTCTCTTAGCATACCTTTAGGATAGCACAAATCCAACTATTTATAGTTTGTTGTTAAAGTGTCCCTCATTACATTAAGAATAGCCAAGTTGCCATGGCCGGGTGGCTTAATTAGTTGGAGCTTCATCCCGTACACCAAAAGGTTGCAGGTTCAATTCCCAGTCAGGACACATACCTGGGCTGCAGGTTCGAACCCTAGTCGGGGTGCATGTGGGAGGCAGTCGATGTTTCTCTTTCTCTCAAAAAAAAAAAAAAAAAAAAAAAAAAATTTAAATCAATAAACATGTCCCCAGGTGAGACTATTAAAAAAAAAAAATGGCCAAGTTTTTTTGGCTATTGTTTGTTTTCTTATCTTTAAATCCTAGATAGTGATCAGAAAAATATTTTCTAGAGCAGCATTTCCTAAACAGGAGGTCACAAATATGTCAAAAGAGGAGTCTAAGAATTGTGTACAACTTTTTAAATGTTTAATTTAAAAGATACTCTAAAATAAATGACATTCTGGGTCACGAGTAACTTCCATCTAAACAAATATTGCCAATATGCTTTCCCTGGTGCTTCTTCAGTTATGCTAAGATCTCCTTCACGTCAAATATCCTCACAGCACAGTGTACGAGCAAAAGTTTCACAGTAATTGTAACGGAAAGAGTGAAAAATCAGAGCATATGGCAATACAGGCATGATATATTCAAAAGCCAATAGCTAACAGCCAATACCATGTACAATTTACAAAAGTTCATTCGCAGTAAATGTGGTTGTATGAAACAACATTTTTCCATTCTCACGCCAGCATTAATTGGTTTAGAGAACCATTTAATAAAGATTTCAGTAATGTCACAACGTTAAACCTCATCTTCAAGACAGCAGACAGTTCATTAAAACTGGTATTTGAGGAATGCTTGCTGGCAAGTGTTTTGCTTAGGTATGTGGTCTGATTATCCTAAACTTACAAAGTCTTAAAGTCATTGATATCACCTTACACAACATAACTTATGAGAATGGGCACTTGTAGCTTTTAGTATCATTGAAGTTAAAATACAGAAACAGATTTCAAATGGAATCACACCTAAGGCTATTTTTTTTTTCTACTGTGAAAACTAAACATCATCAGTCATATTAATTGTATTAATTGGAAGAAAAAGAAGGTTTTTCTCACCTGAGATTAAATTCCAGTCTTTTTACCACTCTGACTTGGCTGGTGATGACCTTTCTTTCCCTTACCCTGCCTATTACAGCACACTTATATTTAACTATACAGAGAGAATATTTCCAAGTATGCACCAGCAGGCAGGTAAAGAGCCCAACACGCACAAAGCTCTAGCTACAGTCTGTTTAGCAACAGTTTAAAGCAGATCACACCACTATTGGCAAAGGTGAAGGCAAAAGTTAGAAATTATAACAAATCCTTTCCTCCACTCCAGTTCTGAGTAATCTGCCTTCCCCTCTTCTCTCTGCTCCCAATATCATGCCCCAGCTCAAGGAGGCCTGTGCTAGCTTCTCTTCTCCCTCTGGGGACAGTATACCCCATAGGTCTTCTTTTTAAAAAACATGCTGCATATTTTCCAAAGAAGCTGGAAACACTAATTCGAAAAACTATATGCCTCTATTTTCACTGCAGCATTATTTACAACTAGAGGCCCGGTGCACGAAATTTGTGCATGGAGTGGGAGTGGGGGGTAAGGGGTGGGTGTTCCTCAGCCCAACCTGCACCCTTTCCAATCTGGGACCCCTTGAGGGATGTCAGGCTGCCCATTTAGGCCCGATCCCACTGGGTCCCTCCCAACTGCCCTCCCCTGCAGGCCTAGGCCCCTCCAATTGCCCTCCCCTGCAGGCCTGGGTCCCCCCCAACTGTCTTCCCCTGCAGGCCTGGGTCCCCCCCAACTGCCCTCCTCTGCCTACCTGGTCCCCCCCAACTGTCCTCCCCTGTAGGCCTGTGTCCCCCCCAACTGCCCTCTCCTGCAGGCCATCTTGTGGCGGCCATCTTTGACCACATGGGGGAAGCCATCTTTTGATAGTCCATTTGCATATTACTCTTTTATTAGATAGGACATTAAATAGGATAGTCAAGATTTGGAAGCAACCCAGGTGCCCATCAGTAGATGAGTAGATAAAACATTATGGTACATTTACACCAATGAAATATTACTTGGACATATAAAGGAAAAATATTTACTGTTTGTGACAACATGGATGGGCCTGGAGAACATTAGGCTAAGTGAAATAAGCCAGTCAGAAACAGACACCTACCATACGTTTTCACTCATATATGGAATTTAATGAACAAACTGAACTAACAAGCAAAATAAAGACAGACTCATTGATAGAGAGCAGGCAGACAGCTCTGGTGGTGGTGGGTGTTGGTGGGGGTGAAGGGACGGAGCAAAAAGAAAAAAGATAAAGAATTCAGGGACACACAGACAACAGTGTGGTGAATGCAGGGGTGGGCAGTGGGTGGAAGAGGGTATAGGGGAGATAAATGGCGATGGGGAAAAAAACTCCCTCCAGCCATTGCCCTGGGTTTTGTTCCTCAAAGGACACGGAGTTCTTCTCAACTTCACTCCCTTGGGGTTACCTTGCAGTGGCAGTGTCAAAGGAAGCTTGTCTAAATACCCTGCACTATACAATGTGAAAGTAAATTCTCCAGTAGTCTAGATAACATTTCACTCCCAAATTTAGGGCTTCAAACAAAAGTAAGATTTATCCAGACATTACTCCAGAAAAATTTCATTTACTTCTGCTACCTTTAAATCACTTAAGAAGCATTATTTAATTCAACACACACTTCCATCTTGGAAGAACAGGGGACACGCTTCAATTCTCAAACACTTCTTTTTCCACAGTACCTGCATTTTCTAGTCTCCTAAGCTCCATGAATTAGCTGATAGAATGTTGACTGTTATCAGAGCAAAGCACACTAAGAATAGGCTGCCTAAATGGCAAAATGAGATTTAATAGGGGCAATTAATACAAAGGCCTTCATTTAGGTTCAGTATCAAATATACTGCACAAGTACAGGATAAAGATTTGCTTAGCACATTTGGGGAATCTGTTTAACAACAGATTTTTTTAAAAGTCAGCAGTATTTACTGTTAATTGTAGCCATGGTGATGGGGGAAACAGAGGGAGAATTGGGCACAAAATCTCACAAATGTCCAATATAATAAGTAATTAGTAACTGTTGTTTGAATATCAATCTGCCATGTAAATATGAGTTAAGAGATTCAAAGAATTAACTCAACCAAGGCTAATATGAAATGCCTCTTAGCAGTGGATACAATCATCTCATTTTATAGATGTTGTAACTGAGTTAATTATCTTAAATAAATATACTAAATCAGACCATGAGATCAGGATGTGGTAAATTTTGTTTCACAAAAAATCATTTCCTAACTACAGCTCCTCCCTACAATATGGAAATGGCTGCCTCAGAAGGTTAGGACTTATCTGTCGTTAGAGATATTTAAGCAGAAGCTTAATGACCAATGAGTGAGAGTTCATGAAGGAAGGATGTCTTGCACAAAATGAAAGGTTGGTTTAAAACTCTACAATTCTTAAATGGTAGGATTCTACTGTTTTACAAATTACATCAAATATTAAACCACCCATGTTTTCATGTTTTGACAAATTCAACTTAACATATTCAAGGCACAACAATTACAGCAAAACACCTTACTGTCTAACTGTTTATTTCCTCTCCATCAGGGACTGGATTAATGCTTTATGCATTTCTGTAACCCTAAGCCTTGGCACGCCAGGAGATCCAGGTCATGGTTTGATTTCCAGTGGGGGTACTTGCCTGGGTTGCAGGCTCGATCCCCAGTATGGGGTGTTCATTTTTTTTAAAGTCCTTTTTCCATCTCTCAGTGCTCACCTTTCAACTTTCCAAATTCATACTTAGGTGCATCCCTCAAACCCATATGATATAAACTATCCCATTGTCCAGAATAACCTAGCTTACTCCATATTAATGGAGGGCGACCCAGCACTTTCAAAATTACAAATGAACATAACCTCTGACCCGAAGAAATGTTGCCTATAGGTATACTTGTACATGGATAAAGTGTTTTACACACATGGTTATTAATTTCTTAATGGTTTATACTAGGTTGTTCTAATCTTTCCTATGCATCTAATCTATCAATAGAACTGATAAAATAACATGATGTACCAATACAAAATGGAAGACCATACAGCTACTAAAAAAATTTTTTTCTATGTACTAATGCAGACTTAGCCCCTTGAGATGTATTAAACCAAAGTACAAAATGCAGAACAGTGTATCTGATATAGTAACATTTGTGCTAAGGGAGGGAAGGAGAAAGGGAAAGAAGGGAAAAAAAGAGAAGGAGGGAAGAAAGAAAAGTGAATACACATTGGCTTGTACTTATTATAAAGTTATCACCTGGAAAGATACAAAAGAAATAGGTAACACTAGCTTCCTAGGAAGGGAACCCGGTACCCAGAGGATAGGGGTACTTATTCAACAAATATTTATCACCTACTATGTGCCAGTCCCTATCCTAGAACTGGCCAGAGAATCAGAGTAAACTTCATACAACTCTAGAATATAACTTAAACAGTGTGCACATGAAACTGTGAATGGTAGCTATTATGCCCTTTCTCCATTCATAGATACCTGTGCAGAGTTTTCTAGCAATACGACTTTTGGAACAGGGTTAGCCCAAGAACTTCACAGTAGCAGCATGAGCGGTACCTACAGGAAAGTAGATTATGAGTTCCAAATTAACAAAGTGTTGGAAAACATCCAGTGTGTGCATTTATATGCAATAACTCTAACTAATAATCATAACTCATTAACCATAAAATGTTCACGCTGAAAGGAACCTAACATTTACCTGATCCTAATCCCTTAGTTTATAGACAAGGAAACAACTTTTCTACAAGAAGTCCTCTATGAGTTACATCAATATAATCTAGACTTATTCTAAAAGCACAGAATGAAAAAAACAGATTATTAGATAATCTCTTGTGATTTCCCCCAAGTAAAACAAGACAAAAGGACTCAAAGCTTTCCCTTTGGGAAAGCAAGGGTGGCTATAGATGTTGTGACTTGGCTGCAGATACTGAGGTCTACTAATAAACCTAAATGAAAGTGGCAGATCATTCTGGCCCGGGGAATGAAACAGAAAATGTGGTAAGAGAAGGAAGTAGTAACCACCCACTAGCTGCCTCTGAATTAAAGGCAAGAGGAGAGTTACACCTAGGCCAGCAAATAGCAAAAGAACTATGGGAACCACAGTTGAAGAAATTAGCTGACGGGGCTCTGCAGTTAGTACGTTTAGAAGCCAAGAGCAAGGCCTGAACACCTTCCACCAGGAAAGAGCAGTGTTCGCACCCCGTAGAAAGGAAGAATACACCTGTAGAAAGGACAGAGATGATCAGGAGATTCCTACTCTCAAGGAGTTCACAATGTAGTGCAGAGAACAAACATGCCACTGATTAGGAGAAATGCAGACAAAATGCAGAGCGAGCACAGAAAAGGGAGCCTTCTCTCAAAGGCTAACCCTACACCGAGGCTTAAGAAGGCCTAAAGAAGAATGGGAGTTCATTCCAGGGAGATGATATTCAAAAATACTGTACTCAGATTCAGGAATAAGAGAGTTAGGCAGTTTAGGAAATTATAAATAGATCATATAATCATCTTGATGTAAGCAAAAGACAAAACAACCCCCCCCCAAAACTCAACACCTATTCATGACTAAAAAAAAAGTCACCAGTTTTTCTTAAACCAGCAATAATTAGGAAACAAAAAATTAAAAAAATATATAATTTACAAAAGCATCAAACAATCCAATACTTAGGAATAAAGCTACCAAGACATGTAAGACCTTCACAGGGAAAGTTCCAAAGCATTCCTCAGCACTGCTATTTCCTGCTCCACAAAAGCAATTACTTTCTACTCTTAATTGAGTCTCCTGGTGTTTAGCTTTATGTCATTCCCATCCCTTTGTAAGACAAAGAAAAAAATTACTGAATTTAGCCAAAAGAAGGATAATAGATATTGTCAGAAATCTCAGCGGCTTGGTGAACAACACATACAGTTAAATAAGCTTTAATTTTCTTGCCTTCCCTAGTTTGAAATGTTCATGTTCCTTGTCAAACAAGATGTCAAAGCAAGCAGTTCAATTCTGGTTGCAGTCACCTGGAAGAACGTAGCTGAATTAAATCAAGCAAGGATATTAAAGCCCAGCCAAAACAAAGGGGCTTTAATAGCATTTTATAACATTTCTAACCATTGAATCCATGGCCTCCCTTGGGGCATAAGTATGCAAGTATCTAATGTTGTCTGAATTCCTTTCAAAGGAACATTTACCCTTTAAGACTAACCGGAGCTTGGGATGCTCTGTAATCGATCTAATAAAGTTTTCAAACCTCAGACTCTAGATGTACAGAGATAGCATTAGGAATATGGGTTTCAAATTGCTTGTAGCATCGATGCTAGCATTCTGGTTATGGAAGAAAGTCTCTAGTGGGGTGAGATTATTAAAAGATAAGAGCCTGCCAGGGCTTGATATTACTTATCCTTCAGAGAACTGAAAATACAGCACAGAACTATGCAGCATATGTATGTGCAGCATGAATTATGGCATCTACACACAAGTCAGTAATTACTAGGTCCTAGCTATGGTTTTGAATGTTTCATACGTGACTATATCCATTTGCTTCATGAGACTTTCCCCCCAGTTTCAGGATCTGTAAGCTAAATTAGACACAAATAGCCAGTCACTCAGGGCAGCTATTTCCTCAGGGCACACCATCTGCTTGCAACATACAGCTACTTCTGAGTCTGGTGGTCCTTAAAGAGTTCCCCTAAGGTTCTACTTGACTCCTAAAAGCCAATTAACAAAACTCTTCCCTCTCCTTCCCCTTCTCCCACTATAAGGCAAGGGAAGGCTGGACATGACAAAACTTAAATGACAAATGAGAAAGAGTGGAAAGGCCCTAGCTAAAAGAATATCTATATGGCCTTAAAAAAAAAAAAAAAAAAAAGAATTTGCCCTAGCTGGTTTGGCTCTGTGCACAGAGCATCGTCAACCTGTGGATTGAAAGTTCCTGGGTTTGATTCTGGTCAAGGGCATATGACTGGGTTGTAGGCTCTATCCCTAGTGGGTGTCATGCAGGAGGCAGCCGATCAGTGATCCTCTCTCATCACTGATGTTTCTATCTCCCTCACCCTTCCTCTCTGAAATCAATAAAAAAATAATTTGGTGGAAGAAACAATTGTGATCTTAGGGAGAAAGACTATGTGAGAACAGAAAGATTCAAGGTTAGAAATGCATTAAAAATAAGGATGAGGGGAAAGGGGGCACAGATGTAATACTTTCAACATTAAAGATTTTTTAAAAATTAAAATAAGAAGGAAGAGAACAAAATTAAATTACCACAGGAAAACAGAAAGAAAAACAACAAAAAGAAAAATAAATTAGAGCATTTATTCACGGGAACAGGATCTATAGTGCTAACCGGCTTGTTCGTTCATGGGTTAGGGAATTTCAAACCTGCAACACACAATTATCATTTGTAATTTACTTTTTTTAAGGTGAGAAAAAAAGAAAGAAAAGGACAAGATAAAGTCAAGGTAGACCTGTGGTTCTTACTCCCTCAGGAATGTCAAGGAACGGCCCTAAAACGTGCACTCCCAAAGGCTCTGGCTCCTGGGTTGTTCTACTTCCTTTGGCTGCAGCAAGTACTGCTGGTTTGTCTGTGTTTAGATCAGTAAAAGAAACACTCTGGGGTAAGGAGATTTTTTTCAATTGCCCCCAACCCCAACATTTTATTATGAACATTTCAAACATTCGGAAAAAATGACAGAACTGTGAACACCTATATACCTATCACCTACATTCTATAATAGTTACTACTTTGCTACATTAATAATAGTCATTTATCCACCTATGCTTCCATCTGTTAGATGGTCTGACTTGACAGTATTCTTTCATAAATTTAGGCAATTTTCAAAAAATAATTTTCCCTAAAAGTGGTCTGAGTCAGAAAAGGGATGCTAAAGGAAGTTCTAAAGTGAGGAGGAAGCTAGATTCCTGTTGGGTCATTAGCTTAAACTATTATCCTGATATGCCACCTGACTTCTGACCCCCGTTTCCTCACCTGTAAAAAAAAAAAGTCAGATGATATGATAAACAGTCCTCTGAGTTGTTTTTTTTTCTAGTCTAAAAATTGTATGAAAAACTATCTTCTTCATAACTATCATTTACTTCATGTTTTCTCTGTGCCCGACGTATGTCACAATTTTATGCGCACATCTCATTTAATCTTTACAGGTCCCTTAAAATTTTTGAGATATTCATGAAAACTATCAACTGTTTTTAGTAGCATGTAGCCACTCTCCATGCTCCTTCCTATATTTTCAGTACTCTTCCCGAGCATCAATTTTACGCTGCTTTGATGGAACTAGATGGAACTAGCAATCAGAATTATCTTTCCTCATTGAGAAACATGAGCAAACTCTGGCCCCTGGTTTGTAATTTTTTCCAAATGGGAAATGAGATAAAAGAGCTAAAACTACTTTAACTTGTTTATTTTAGTAAAATAATTACATATAATTATTGTTTAAGGAAATCTACAATACACAATCTTGATGTTTTTATTTAAATCTGTTGCAGATTAAATAACAAAATTAAAAATGTCAGTTTTCAACTGGAGAAAGTACTCAAATCAACAGCCATGTGCTAAACAAAGAGACTCAATTAGAGCACATTATGGTTCAATTTAGAAATGAATATATCAAGCAAAAAAACAAAACAATCCTCCATACATATACTGTGTGTGTGTGCACAGATTGAAAAGACAGTTAGTGCTTTTCTATCTCTATATTCCTTCTCAGGTTTAACTATCTCCTCCATGTTCAGTGCTCCCGAATATGTGTATATAAGACTTCACTTCCAGTAGAAAAAGCCATTTATTTGTTTTTGCTTTTTTCCATGGGAGCTATTTGTATTTCATTGCATATTTAAACATCTTATATTGTAGATGTAACAGGATGCCTGCACAAGGTGTCCTAGAACTATAAATATACACTATTATGTAATCAGTGAGGTTCACACCTAGGAAATCTAGATGGAATGGTTCAGCCTGAAGCAAGCGAACAAAAATAAGGAGGTTCAGCCTGGCCAGCATGGCTCAGTGGTTGAGTGTCAACCCCCCATTCGATTCCCGGTCAGGGCACATGCCAAATGCGGGCTTAATCCCCAGAAGGGGACATGTCTCTGTTTGTCTGTCTGTCTCTCACTTCTCTGAAATCAATAAAAATATATTTTTTTAAAAAATGAGGAGGTTCAGCCCTGTTGGTTAGAACAAGGATACACAGGAACAGGCTTAAAGTAGCTCAGTAACTGCAGAATAAGAAAATAAAGCCACACAAGTCATGGAGAGTGATAAACCCAGGTCCTTCACTTTATTTCCCAATGCCCCTTATACAAAGACTTCTACAATAGATTCTGCTTAAGAGCAGGAAGAAACCTGATTTTCCCAATGAAATCAGCCTATACCTACCAAAGAGTGTCCTTCATGGTAACACATTGGGTGTCTTTTATTTAAATATTGGGGTTACTAAGGAAACTACATATGTAGGACCACTCTTTCTGAGGAAAGGAAGTCATCATTTCCAACATCTATTACCCACAGAGGAGGCAGCTCTTCAAACAAGAAACCCAAGCCTAACTGGCTTGGCTCAGTGGATAGAGCGCTGGACTGCAGACTGAAGGGTCTCAGGTTCGATTCCAGTCAAGGGCATGTACCTTGGCTTGGTTGTGGGCAAGTCCCCAGTAGGAGGTGTGCAGGAGGTAGCTGATCAATGTTTCTCTCTCATTGATGTTTCTAACTTTCTATCCCTCTCCCTTACTCCCTGTAAAAAAATCAATAAACAAACAAACAAAAAAACAAGAAACCCAAGCAAAGACACCCTCTGGACTTGCTGTACTGTGCCTGTTTGCTGAAAGGTGAAAGTCCCACTCTGTTCACCTTTGGTTGAAGTACCCAGATGAGGTCTGCCAAATGAAGACAGGCCAAAAGATAAGGACATAAGGAAAATGTCTTTGTAAACTAGGTTGATTAGTTTTATGCAGTTTCATGTTGCTCTCTATTCATTATCCCCTCTAGCTTTTAGCAAAGCTTGATTTAAATGTTCCAGCCTTACATCAGCTGTTCTGTTGGCATTAGGTTAAGACTAGTGTGTTCATACTTGGATCAGAGCCTTAGAGTGGAGAAAAACGGCAGCAGCAGCACTAAATTGAACCCTCAAATACATGTTAAAGATGAAGCCTAAGAAAATAAAAATCAGGGCAGCCAGGTCCAGGAACCCTTACCACTTGGAGATTCTTACTGCATTGCAACCTTCCTGTTTGGAGTTCTGTATTACTAATTAAAGAAGATGGCAGCCTTCTCATGAATTCTCAGTAACAGGCAATGAGATCTATGTAAATATCAGGCTCTCTTACTACCTTAGATGAGAAAACTCAGAGCTAATATTGTGCCCAACTTGTAGTTTTCTTCAGCTAAAAGGTATCGATAATTGTTCTTTCCCCCTTTTGCTTATTGGTTCTTATCTTTCTGATCATTAGTTTTGGTCTTATGTTTTATTTCAAACTTCCTAAATCCAGTTTTGAAAAATGATCACAAGCCAATCTATGAGTAAGTGTTGCCCAATATGAAGAGCTCAATCATCTTACATTAAGAAAGTTACAAAATAGTGCTCATCTCTAAAGCCCTAAATGCTAGGGAGGTTGAAAGCCTGTATACCGGCTAAAAACAATGAGCAAGAAAGCTTGGATTACACCTAAAAGTACAGAATTCTAGAGTAGAAATAGAACTTGGAGTTAATCAATTCCAGCTTCCCACCTAGCACAAGAAATTCCTTCTACAACTTCGCAGACAGAAGGCAATCCAGCCTCTGCCTAAATGCTTGCAGTGGTGAGAACAGAACCTTATAATGCTCCACTTTTTGACAGTTCCCACTGATAGAAAGTCCTTCCTTATTCAAGTGAAATCTGCCTCTCAGTCTATCAGTTTATCAGAGTTCTTCATTATATACTTATGTATTTCCTCTTCCGTTATTTAAACATATAATAAGTCCTATTTATTAATTATTTACGGTATCAGGCTATGTGCTAGGTATTTTGTAAACACTGCACTATCTTTACAACTATCATTTAAGTTAGGTGTTATCCTCCTTTGAGAAGTGAGTCCCAGAGAGATACACTAATTAGAATCTAGTTCCAGACAATTATATGGGGCTTCTTATATCTACTACTATAAACAAAGATTTTATTAAATTTCTGGCAACCAAGTCACATGATTTTAATGCCTTCAAAACTGGAAGAATAATAAGTGAAATCAATCCAAAGAAAACAGTAAAGATGGTCTAGAAATACAACTGCACCAATGTTTGGTCCATGGAGAAGACCAATAGCGTGAAAGCATTTAACAGGGAGCTCCCGAAGACTGTTTGAGATTAGAACTAGGAAATCACAACCACAACCTAAGGCAGTAGTATATTCCAGTGGTATAAATGCAGGCCAGGAACCAGAGCAGATTCCTAAGAGGTCAATCATATTACTGCAGAGAAAGCAACACAAACTAAAGGCTAATTTCAGTACAACCAGAAGATCACGAATACTTCTGACTATATTCTTTGGTGTTGAGGGTGGAGGGAGGGCAGCAGCAGGGGCAGAGCACGGACATGAAATCCAGGAGGGAAGAATATCACAGTGAAATGAACAAGGCTCCAGATCTAAGCTAGGAGTTTGGGGTCAAAATAAATACTACTCCACTTAAGGTGGCAGAGAATGAGGTAGAAGGTGAAGGATGATGATAATCATTTCCTGACCTAAGATTCTCTCTCATTTCCAATTATGTTCCAGTCTCATATGTTTGCTGCCTATTGAACAATCCCATTTGGCTATACTATCACCTCAACCTCAACATGCTCAAACTAGAATTCATTTCCCCTTGATCTTTCTCTTGCCAAATTCCTTACTACTTAGAGGCATTATCCAGAAGTAAAAATCCTGGGGTCATTCTTTTTTTTAAAATTTATTACATGGAGTCCTTAATTTTTATACTCCATTTTATAGCTAACAGGTACCGCCATTCAGCTAAAAGCACTCAGGCAAGGGAGCAGCCATGCAAAGGCACTACTACCAGCTCTTTCAAGTTCATTTTAAATGTCATAAAGCCACCCTTCCACTCCATTCCCAATGCCATCATACCAATCTCCAAATCTCTGACACAGCCATCTTCTCCATGTTCTCTATGGTACACTTAGACTTCTTTTTCTACTTTAAAACCATCTTCCTGATTTTCAAGAGTCATAATTCTCTGAACTCACCTTTTATGTGCGGAACTTCCTAAAATTCTTGAAACTAGCATGCTCCTTCTTCATCCACATCATCTACTATAAACTCTATCCATCCTGCAAGGCACCTCTAAAAAGTAGTCTCTGTGGTTGCTAGTATTGAATCTATTCACATTTCCATAGCATGTTATTACTTGAAAGCAAGCCATCTTCTTTTTCTATACTTCCCATGTGTTGATCACTACTAAATATTTGCTGTCTTAAATGAACTATTCCTTCTGAAGTTCTTTACCAACTTAAATACACTTTAATTAGTTTTGATAACTACTGAAAGAAACAGGATGATTAAAGAATGGTCTTATTATACTAATAAAAAATGCATGGGGGGTGGAATAAGCCAAAATATTAATCACAGATAGTGTGTTTTTTTCTTTTCTCTAATTCAAATGTTCAGATCTATATTACTTTGAGAAGCAAGGAGTTTGCTACAAATCTGCATAAAGCAATAGTGAGTGATCAACTATTACTAGACTCATCAGACAGATTCAAATTACCTAAAAATATAATGTCAAATAAAAACTGCAAGCATCTGAATAACTTGCAGTTGCAAAGAGGCAAACTGTAATTAATACAAGCTAAAGCAAATTCTCATGGTTTAAAAAAATAAAAAAATAAAATCTTCCTGATTAAGAAGTAACCATAACAAGGTAGCCTATGTAATAAAGAGCTAATATGCAAATGGTTGTCATGCCCTCACATCATCACATCTTCATACCTTCATGGTAATGACTCAGACACTCAACACTGGGGAAAGAGGAATGGGGACCATCCAGGCTGTGGCCCGGGAGAGGGACAAGCTGCTCGCCCTGTGGTCCCAGGTGCCAGCGGCCGTGTCTGCATCTGTGGCCCAGGTGAAGCTGGCCCGGGTCCTGGGTGCCTGCGGCCAGCCAGAGGGAGGGAAATCCAGGTCCCAGGCGCCTGTGACCGGCCAGAGGGAATCCTGGGTCCTGGGTGCAGGGTGAGGCTGAGGCAGTTAGGGGTGATCAGGCAGGCAGGCAGAAGTGGTTAGGAGCAATCAGGCAGGCAGCAGAGAGGAGTTAGGGGCGATCAAGCAAGCAGATAGGCCAGTGGTTAGGAGCCAGTGGTCCTGGATTGCAAGAGGCAGTCCGACATCCCCCAAGGGGTCCCAGATAGGAGAGGTTGCAGGCCAGGCTGAGGGACACTCCTCTCCTGCGCACGAATTTCATACACCGGGCCACTACTCCTATATAATAAAGAGCTAATATGCTGATTAGACCAAACAGCAGAACAACCAGATGACCTTCTGGACGAAGCCAGAGCTGCGAGGGCCAGCTGAGGCTGCAAGGGCCGGCCAAGGCTGCAAGGGGCTGCAAGAGCTGAGCCCCTTGCACAAATTTCATGCACTGAGCCTCTAGTTTACTATATAGGAAAGCAGCATGATGTACAGAAGAGTACACACTCTGGAATACTCAAATGCATGCTCCACCATTCACTAACACTATGACTTCAATTTCCTGGTCTGTAAAATGGAAACAGAAGCTCTTCTATTTACAAACTTTCAGATACAAGCAATGTTCCAATCTGAGCAGAATCCTGCCAACTCTGCTTACCCAGGTAGATGGGGTTAATGGTAATGCACAACCACTTGAGTCTCTCAGTGGTTAGCCAAGCCATCTGTTTGATCTGAAGCAGTGTCCTTTTATAAATGTATTCATAATTAAAAGATGAAAGACAAAGTTTAACATTTTTGGATAATGTAAGAGAAGTGAAAAGAATCCTAGGTTAGAACAAATGTCATAAAAATATAGTTATCTCCTAAGCACTGGGTCACCTGGACCTAGGAACAAATGGACTTATAAAGTCTTGGAAATTAACGGGTACATAAGTAAGAAGCATTTGTACTATTACACAGCCACCACACAGGGTTATGAGCATTAAATGACAAAAGACAGGCAGAATGTCTGGCACATTCTTATACTAGGGGCCCGGTGCACAAAAATTTGTGCACTCGGGGGGGTGGGCTCCTCAGCCCGGCCTGTGCCCTCTCGTAGTCTGGGACCCCTCGGGAGATGTCCACCTGCTGGCGTGCCTGGTCAGCCTGGGTGAGGGGCTGATGGCTGTTTGCAGGCTGGCCAAGCCCCCCAGTGGGGACCCTCACCCCATAGGGGTGGGCCAGCCTGGGTGAGGGGCTGAGGGCCATTTTCAGGCTGGCCACATCTCCTTCAGGGTTCGGGTCCCTACTGGGGTGCCTGGCCAGCCTGGTTGAGGGGCTGATGGCTGTTTGCAGGCTGGCCATAGCTCCCATTGACCCAACGTGCCAGCAAGGCTGGCTGGAATCAGGTTTCTGGGGTTTATTTATCTTCTATAATTGAAACATTGTTGCCTTGAGCAGGGGCTACAGCCAGCCTAGGTAGGCAGCTTCCTCCATCGTTGGTGCAATAGAAGCCTCCTGTTTGCTCTAGCTCCGTGGCTACTGGCCGCCATCTTGGCTGGGTTAATTTGCATACAGTCGCTCTGATTGGCTGGTGGGCATGGCTTGGCTGGTGGGCGTGGCTTAAGTGTAACAGAGTGAGGGTCAATTTGCATATTACTTTTATTAGATTATATTCCTTTCAGATTGATAAAGTGGTGCAAGGACCACTGAACTTTCAAGAAGTGTCAAAGCAAGTAAAATAAAATTTGAGGTTAGAAATCATTCTTTATAATGTATAATCCTCTCAAATTGTCAAAATGAGAAAGCAGCTTTACAAAAGGCCAGATCTGATATATAAAATTAGACCCATAAAACCAATCAAACTTATTTCAATCACTAGTGTTTGAGAAAGTGTTTGTCTAAAGCAAAAATAATGCAAGTCAACCAGTTATAAGTTCATATCAAAAAGGGATAACCGTAAGAAACCTACCTGCATTATCTGAGCCAAAACCATACTGGATTTAATTCAGAGCAGAAGCACATCTTAATATTTATGGAGCTGCTTGGATTTTATATTGAGAAAATTCAGTTTTAAAAAGGCATTAAATGTTATCCTAAGTATTAAAGTTAGGCTAGGTCAAGATAGACCATACATTTTGAGAGGTCTCCAAAAGTTTTCTTGAGCCAGTCCTGTGGATCAAAGTATGAAAATCCCTGAGAAGTATGCCAGCATCTGCCCTCAATTCCAGAAGCAGGAAGCAAAGATGTGACCCAATCACATGATATCAAACCACAGTTCATCTGTTCTGAAAACTTGTATTATGTAAGACACCACCAAGAAAGAACAGCAAAAGCCACACAGTTTTGTCAACATGTGCAGATTCACTGACTAATAACCCCAGCCCTGGTGCCCACCAATCAGTGGAGGCCAGGACTCTGAAAGGATACACCTGGAAAGCTGATGGATATTCTATTGAGATCCTCTTCTGGGACCTCCTCTAAAATCTCCATCCTTAAAAGTCCTTAGGACAGAAGACCCAGCAAGCTTTCCCTGTCCCTTTTCCTCATCCCCCCCCCCCAATTGTCTTTACCCTTCTCTCTCCTAAGCTCCAAGGGTCCCCTTTTTTTGGCCTCATTAGTTTGTTGAGCCCATTTATTCTATGGCTCACTTGTACTTCCGTGACTTTTTCTTTTCTTTTCTTTTTTTTAACTTCTGTGACTTTCTAAATAAATTTTCTTTTATAGTTTGAGTCTTGACTCTGAATTCTTTCTTAGCCAGAACTCAAGTACCAAGGTTGCTGAACCTTAGTCAAGTCTGACTCCACTGGTCTAACACCTGTTGCCATTTTCACTGCCAACAACTCCATTAACCCTGTTCCTCCCCACCACCATTCCGAGCCCCAAGTCATTCATATTTTAAAGTGCCATATAGAGCACAAGATTTGGAATCAGAAAATCAAAGTTCCTATCTTGGTTCTGCCCAACCCTGAGATATTCACCTTACCTCTCTCAGTCATGTTTTCCACCTATAAACTGAAGTAACTTAATGACTTTCACCATTAGAATGCCTAGTCCTGATGGGCATCCCATAATATTATTCTCTCTCATTTATCCCACTTGCAATACCTTTCTGTTCTGATTTGTTTCCAATCACATATTATAGAGGTTTTAGAATTGCAAAAATATAATAATAATAATAATAATAATAGTGGTTAATACATCCAAATCACAGTAAAGAATAAGAAACTTAACTGGAAAGAGTAACTTGCCAGCCAGTCAATAAAAGCTTTGGTTTCTGCACTGGGGTAGGCCCTGGCACAGTTTGGGACACCGTTTGCAAAGAGAGCTTAACACTCATCAAATCCCTCCTTCTGCCCACCTGCATTCTAGCCACTCTTCAGTCAGTTTAAGTCCTAAAGTGTCCAGGAAACCGCCCCCAATCACTTCAGCTTACATTAATCATTTCCTTCTTTGAATTCTGATGCCTCTCTACTGGGAGTTATAGTAAAAATATTTATCAACGGGCACCACAATGGTACTAACCAATCAGAAAAGATATCTGACCAATCAAAATACACAAGGTCAATGGGAATTGCTGATTGAACATCAATCCAATCTATTTCTACCAATACCAAATAGCAACCTCAAACTCTAACACAACTTTCTCTTGATCTTCATGATTTCACGAATTAGTAAAAGTAGGTATCATACCCCATCAAACCTAAGAACAAACTGCTTATTTCACCACATCATACAACCCATCCTGAATATATAATTATCAACTAATCCTACATAATAAAAGTCTAATATGCTAAGTGTCTGGTTATCCAGTCGTCCATTCAACTAAAGTGTAATATGCTAATGATATGCTAAGGCCACTCAACCACTCTCTATGACATGCACTGACCACCAGGGGGCAGACAGTCAACCAGTCGCTATGATGTGCACTGATCACCAGGGGGCAGACAGTTGACCAGTGGGTTAGCTTGCTGCTGGGGTCCAGCAGATCAGGACTGAGTGAGATGGGCCAGACATGCCCTAGCGCCCTCCCGCAAACCCTCCCATGGTCTCTCCCCGGCTGGCCAACCTCCCACACCCCTCCACGGCCCCGACTGTGCACCGGTGGGGGACCCTCAGCTTGGCCTGGGACCCCTTGGGGGATGTTGGAGAGCTGGTTTCAGCCCGACTCCACAGGCCAGGCTGAGGGACCCCACTGGTGTACGAATTCGTGCACCAGGCCTCTTGTATTGTGTAACTATTAATATAACAGTATATTACATGAATGCTGAGTCAAATGGAATGCATTTAATCAACAAGCATTTAAATGGAACAGAATCTGAAACACAGTGCTAGGTTCTGAGAGCATAAAGAAAATAAAAGGCATAACCCTGGTCTTCTGATTACCTATAACATGTTCAAGAGTATATTTAAATAGTACAGGATGGTAGAAACAGGTAACAAAATCTGAAGTGCTATATTACAGTTCAGGGGAATAGAGTACAGGAAGGAAGTCAGCACAGAACTTCTCTGCTCACACTCTCAAAAGGGACAAAATCAAGTATGTAATTTTGAAAAGGCTGAAAAGCCAGGAGTCAGTAGAAAAAGAGCAATCGCTGGAATTGAGGGTTTGCAACAGTGAGAAGTGTTGGATAATCAGAGATGGCCCTAATTATAAGCCTCAGGTGTTGGTCTAAGTGCTGAATACAAATGAGGAATCTTGTAAAACCTTTGCAGGGATGACTGAGGAAGATGAGCTCAGCAGTAGCCTATAGAAAAGCTGAGAAGAGAGAAACACTGGAAAGCAACTCCATTTTGAGGGATGACACAGGCAGGAGGACTAAACTGAGAGATGCATACAAAGAAAGGAAGAGACGCCCAAGAGATACTAATATAAAGAAGAGTTGGTTTGGGGGTTTGTTTGTAAAGAAAAAAGTTATGAATTGGCAGAAAGGAAACAAGCAGCACTCCCCCATGACATCCATGTAGACATACAGTGGTACTCAACTGTGCACTAGGGGCAGGGAACCAGCTTCCCTAGAGAAAGCTATGTTGGAGAGAGCAGAAGCTGAAAATACAAAACTGATGCCCAGACAATAAGGAACGGTGAGCTCTCAAAAAGGAAGCCAAATTATAACCTTAGAAAAAGCATCGAGCTTCTTCGGAATGTATGAAAGGATGGACCGAAACATCAGCACACCCAACAAGGGCAGGCCGAACAATTGAGGTAGTCTGTATTTAAGTGCATTAGCACCGGAATCAGCTTTGTATTATAATGTATGCCACCGTCTGTAAACTCCTCCAGAGCCTGCACTAGGCAATGTCCTGTACATCCATCACTCCAATATTATTACTTGATCCATGAAAACTTTGTGTGCTAAGTTAGGTGAAAAAGAATGAACTGTTATTTGAGTTAACGGTGGTGTGGAAATGTAATTTATGCTGGAGATTGAATCACTACATTGATTCTCCCACCTGTCCACCCATTGATCTTGCCCTCCTCCTTAGACCAATGTCAAAAATTGATGGTCTCCCCTCATGTAGGCCCAGTGAGAGGAGAATCCAGGAATGTATTAGGAGTCAGAAAGCCAATCTGATTTTCAAATTGTGAGGGCAAAATCTAAACGTGAGTAAGAAAGCTTATGCTCATTAGAAGACTGAAAAAGACAAAAGTGTATGTATTAAAGTGTATAGGCTTAGGAAACACTAAACCCTGGGTGCAAATCCTAACTCCAGCCCCCCAGTAATTGAGTAAAAACAAACAAAAAACACATCTCCACACCGCAGTTGTGCGTGTATAAAACGGGGCAAGTGCTACTAGCATTGAGGATTCGGTTTAACCGTTAGGAGGATCAGATAATGTACTTTGGTGCACTTTTTATGCGCCCACACCATAGTAAGCTTTTGGTAAGCAGTAACTCTTGCTAATAATTGGCACCCTCCGTCCTGGGTTTTTGTTTCTGAAAACATCTGGTTTTCAGTAACAGAAATGCGCTTCCACCGTATTTTCGTTGCTAACACTAAAGCTCTGTAATTTAGTTTTTAGCATTTCAGTTTGGAGGCTAACAAAGTTCTTCACACTCCTCGGTGGTAGGCAATGACCAGACCCCCAGTCCTGATTTAATAATTTGGAAAACGGAGCGAAACTAGCCCCCCGCCACACACACACCTTGAAAACCAGCTACGCAGACGACTGGTTCAAACTAACTGTCACCCAAGAAAAGGAACCTCCCTGGAGATGTTCCTTCGAGGAAATAGAAGCGTTGGATCAACTCACGGAGCCACCCCCATTCAAACACTCCAAACCCCCGCAGAGCGAACAAAAGTTCAAGTTTCTCGGACGAAAACCGTCTGCAGCCTCGCGATTGCTGGGCTGCCTTCAGCAATCAATCCCCCGACGCCCGCCCGAGGGAACCCTTCCGCGCCGCACACAAAGCGCCGCCGCTCCTCGCCGAGGCCACCGCGGGCGGGAAAGGCGGCCCCTCCCGGCCGGGTCGCCTCGCCGACCCCGGGGTCGTCCCCACGCGCCGCCCCCTCCACCGCTCGGGGGAGCCGCGCAGGTTCAGGGCTCACTCCCCGCGCGGGAAGCCTGGCGACTCGGACCCCGATCCTGCCCCGGGGGCCTCGCGGGCCCCGCTCCGGGTGGGGTGCCTGGGACGGAGGCCGGCCCCACCCCCCTCGGCCCGCGCCCTCTCGCTCCCCGGAGGGCAGCCCCCCATCTCAGACGGGCCCGAGACACCACCTCCCACGCGGGGCCGAGAGCGGGGTCGGCCGCCGGGCTCGTCCACCCGCGCTCGGACACACGCCCCCGCCCCGCCTTCCCTCTCCGCCCGCGCGGCTCGCGTGGCGGCGGCCCGGCCAGCAAAGCCCGGCCCCTGCCCGGGCGCCGCCACCTGCGCCCCCGGCCCCGCGCCATGTTTGAGAAAGAGAAGGAGCGAGCCAGAGGCCGGGCCCGGCCCGCGCGCCCCGCCGCCGCCCGCCCGCCCCGCCGCCGCCGCCCGCCAGCCCCGCCGCTCACCCGTCGCCCCCGGGACCAGTGTCATTGCCGCCGCCGCCGCCAGCACGAGGAGGAACAGCCAGGGACGCGGTGCAGCGACCGCTGCTTCCATGGTCCCGCCGCCGCCGCCGCCGCTGCCTGTGGCCCGGCCCGGCCCGGCCACTGCCTCGCCTTAGCAAGCCCGCCTCGCCCCACCTCCCCCGCCGCGGCGGCGGCCTCGCTCCGGCCCTTTGTAACTGCTCGGGGGCCGCGCGCCCATTGGCTGCTGGCTCCCGCCGGCCCCGCCTCCCGGCCGTCTGCTGGCCGCTGAGCGGGACCCAGCCCGGAGCCCCGCCCGCGGGTCCTCGGGACAGCCAATCCGGAGCCGCGGGTGCCCGGCAGCTGGCCACGCCCCCAGGCTCCCGGGGAGCAGCGCTTCCAGAGACCCCTGCCCCAGCCAGAGCAGCTCCACGCTCGCTGGAGACCGAGTGGGGGCAGGGTCCACGCTAGCCCGCGTCCTGCCAACCCCACGAGTCCAGGGGGGCCCAGGCTGAACGATGGGTGTGTCTGGATGTGAGTCACTTTCGGAAAAAGCAAAAGACTGTGGTCGCTGGACGCTCTTTTCTTCTAGCCTCCTCTAGGAACCTAAGATCTGGTACTGACCCCAAAACCTCGCCGCCCCCATTCACAGTCCTTCACTACCAGTCGACGCATTCACCCAGATCCGCGGTATCGGGCAGGCTTCAACTTCCCTCCGCAGATCCAAATCTCAGCTTTCAACATTCCTCCTAAGATCCTTCCTCTGTGTCCTTCATACGTGACTTGGTCCCTTGACTCCCTCTGTCATCTACACCCAACCTAGGCACCCCTTTCCCCCAAATTTCAGGTCCAGCAAGTCCCCAAATCTTGGCCTCATATCCCAGCCTCAGAGTTCAGATCCTGAGCTAAGACATATCCCTACAGCCTCCCGCCTCCCTCCGGAACTCAGAGCAGACCCAGAACGGGACTCCAAACCACACTCCTTCCCTCTCACCCCTTTCTGATTCAGGTGGGAAAGGGAAGGTGTCTACCTTCACCCCCCCCCCCCAATAGGAGGATTCCCCTTCTTAGCATGCAGCATCCCTGGGGCGGAAGGAGAACCACTTATTACTTTGAGCTGTCTCCGACAAGCCTGCACAATAATTCTGAGGTGTCACTAGAAACCCAAATAAACTTGACTACGTTTTCATTCTGAATTTCTAATTGACTGTGAGACTGTGAGGCGCTCCACCCACCTTCCCTCTGGGATGCCAAAATGAGCTCCAGATTTGTAATTCTTCCTGTAAGACTAGTCCTCTGTTCAGACACAAACAACAGCCTAGGGAGGCTGTACCATAGAACAGAGGACATTTCTCCACAGAACCTTTTAAGGAGAAAACTATTTTCTGTGTGATTTGAACATGGAGTGAGATAAACCTTGGTAGCAGGAATCAAAACCAGCCTCAGGTATTGGCTTGTAAATTCCTTTCACCTACCTGTGAAGACTTCCCTCCTGAGCTATAGAGGGGCAGGGTGGGATGTTGGAGCTGCCCTATTCCTTGCTCGGCTAGGACACTTACTTGATAAGTCAGTTAACCTTTCTGAAACTCCATTTCTTCATTTATCAAATGGAAATAATATCTACCTCCAAAGGTTAGTGAGAGAATATAAGATATGGGGGTTCTGCCTTTTCAAGTTCTTGTTCTAGGCTTTCCCTCCAGACCCCTGATCTGCTCCTCTCTTCTCGACAGGTAAGGGCCTGGTGTACACTGAGCAACCCACCAAGGGATGCAGCTACTGCTAAAACCAAGGACTTCCTGCTGTCTGGGGCTGCTGGAGATTACCAGCAGCAAGTTCTCCTCTTTCTCCCTGCAGCAGGCAAAGCAAACCTGAAGAGACTGCATCTGGCAGGCTCTTGTCCCAATCTGCTCTTTCATTTCCAGTTTTTTAATGGACACTTGCTGAGGAAGTCGGGGCCTTGTGGAACCTGAGGTCTCTAGACTGTTTTTTCGCTGCTCTATTCTCAATACCTTACATCAGAGATATTGATTGAATGAATGAATGACTCAGCTCAGACAAGCGACTGTTTTGCTCTCATCATTAGGTTCTTCATCTCTAAAATGGAAATGTAATAATACCTACCCCATCTGATATAATAAAAGCATAATATGCAAATTGCCCCCTTGACTGGGAGTTCAACCAGGAGTTTAACCAAGGGGCAGGGCCGGCGATGGGAGGTGCCCTGGCCAGCAGCGGGCAGCCACTAGGGATCCTAGCTGTGCATGAATTTCATGCATTGGGCCTCTAGTTTATAAATAAAAGGAATTGGCACTAACTGGTTTGGCTCAGTGAATAGAGCGTCGGCCTGCAGACTGAAAGGTCCCAGGTTTGATTCCTGGTTGCAGGCACATCCCTAGTAAGAGATGTGCAGGAGGCAGCTGATTGATATTTCTAACTCTCTATCCCTCTCCCTTCCTCTCTGTAAAAAATCAATAAAATATATTTAAAAATAAATAAATAAAAAGGATTGGATCACTTAAGTGACATAAGGTGTCTGGAACAGTATCTGGAACATAGCAATATTTAGTTAATTCCTTTGCCCATCGCCTTCCAGCTCTGTATGATTCTCTTTTTTTATATATGGTTCTAATCAGCGTTCATGTTCATGGTAATCTGTACCTTTGCCTTACGGAGCCTCAATTAATCAGTGTTAGGATATCTCCTATGACACACTTTCAGCTCCTTAACATTTTCCATGGAATTGAGTGTATTCAGTAGGAAACCAAGGAACAGGAAAAAGAAACAAACTATTTTTAAATTTTATTTTCCTAGAATTAGGAGGAAATTTCCATGAGCCACAGCTTCATAAGTTAACTACATTAAAATGCAACAAAAAGTTATTAAGTTTTAAATCACGATTTTCAAACTTTAAAATTTCTTCCCGTTACCTGGGAAACGTTCAACAATGCAGATTGCTGGGTGTCAGCCCTAGGGAGTTTGCTTCAGTTCATCTGAAGCAGATCCCAGAGTCTGCATCTGGAATAAATACCCAGGTGATTCTGCTGCAGGTGTTACCCGGCCACACTTTAAAGGCACAGTTCAGAACATGTGACCTTAAACTTCAATAAATGAAAACGCATGTGCTTACTTCACCTGTTGAGAAAGGGTGGGCAATGGAAGAAGCCTTTGACTTTGGAGGCCTGCAGATCCCAGTCGAAATTCTGCCATTTACTAGATCTAGGGTATGTGCACACTACTTGATCTTTCTGAAATTTCACATCCCCTTGTGGAAAGTGGGATAATGGCTCTTATATTTGTTATAAGAACTAAGTGAACTATAGCACATGAAAAATCCTGTATAATAAAGAGGGAATATGCAAATCGACCGTCACTCCAGTCAATTTGCACCCACAGCTGAGGCTAAGTTTCCATAATGACCCTTAAGGAGCAATCAGCAGGGACCTGAGGCTGTGTGCCCACTCACCTCCTGCATGGAGCTTGACAGGGGACCTCAGGTGGTGCCTTCCACCCACAGGGCTTGACAGGAGACCTCAGGCTGCTCCCCCCGCCCTGGCACCAGGCCAGAGGAACTCAGTTTGCACTCTTTTCCCTGGTGCCAGGCCGGGGAACCTCAGGCAATGCCCCCCACCCCAGCACCAGGCCAGGGGAACTCACGCTGTGCCCCTTGCCCCGGCACCAGGCTGGGGGATCACAGGCCACTCCCTCCACCCAGCAGGGCTTGATGGGGGACCTCAGGCCATGCCCCCTGCTCTGGTACCCAGGGGACCTGAGGCTGCACTCCCCCACCTGGCAGGGCTTGACAGGGTGGGACCGGCCGGGTCTGGATCTAGCCCAGTGAATGGGGGCCGTCCAGGTTTGGGTCTCGAGCGATTTTGAGGTGCACGTAGGTGGTTGAAGACTTGACTCTGGGTTCCGTGGTGCACCCCAGACTCTGACAGGATGAAGATTTTCATATATGTTTTACTAATTTTCTTTAATCTCTGACACTTCTATTATAGAGAAAGGGCAAATAGCAATATTAAAATATTTCCTCTAATTAATCCCCTTTTAATGTGCACAAATTTCGTGCACTGGGCCACTAGTCTATAATAATAAAAGCATAATATGCTAATTAGACCGGACGACATTCCAGATGAAGCCGGAATTGAGGGAAGCCAGTGCCGGCAGCCAGGGGCAGGAAGGCCTACTCCTGCACAAATTTCATGCATTGGGCCTCTAGTCTATCATAAATGTTAATTCCCTTCACAGTCTCTATGAATGTTCCCAAATTCCTACAGGCGTTTACTCCAACATCTTGATTTAAAGGAGAAAAGAAGTGAGAACCAGTGCCCAGCTTAGCAGCTGCAGAACCAGGATAGGAGGCTGTCACACCAGTGCCTTGCTCCCTGCACCATACTGCTTCCCAGTCTGTAGGCCAAGGACATTGATTCCTTTTCCTTCTGGATTATTCCTTTGAGTAAGAGGGCTTTATTTTCCAAATAGAGAGCAGAGAATGACTGCTAGTTGCCTAACTTATATCCATTCCTACATTCACTTTATAATGGGGTCCTCATTTCCTTTGGGAAAGCAGTTTACCCAGCTAAAAATCTCAATTTTCCAGGCTCCAGGCACCCAGGTATGTCCATGTGACAGAGTTCTGGTTAGTGAAATATAAGTATGAATCCATCAGAGCTTATGGGAAAGATACCGTTTTCCCCATAAAGAAGAGAGACTCATCACCTTCTCGCCTTCTTCCTGCCTAGAACACAGTTGCAATGCCTGGAGATGCAGCAGCTAACTTGTGAATTTAAGGATAATGATGACCATAACTAGAAATAGCAGAAATAAAAATGGAAAGAGTCTGGTTCCTTGATAAATACTGTGGACAACTGTACCAGCTCTCAAGCGCTTAGTCTTGGAGTTCTTAATATATGAGAAAAATAAATGTGTTTTTTTTTTTAACTTTAGACACTTCAAATCTAGTGATATGCTAACTATTGTAAATGTTATTTCTATCTTATTTTTTAACCCACAATATAGCATTGATTTATACTATTATTACCTATTGCTAACTCAGAGTGCTCCTAACTGAATGCCAAATCACCTCAAAATTTAGTGGCTTAGAATAAGGACCATGGATTATTGCTCGTGAGACTGTGGTAGGCTGGGCAGTTTTTTCTGGTCTAGGGCAATTTAAGTTTATCTCAGCTGAGTTCACATATGAGTCTGCAGTCAGGTGGCAGGTCAACTGGGAGCTGAACTGATCTCTAACGGCCGAGAGCACTTCCTCTGGGTAGTTTTTCGTTCTCAGCACCATAACCTGGGCTTGTTAAAGTGATAGCCTGGGAGGTGGGCCAAGATAATGAATGGAAGTTTACAACTGGCACAACATCATTTCTGCCACATCCCATTTGTCTGGGCATGAATTGGGTCAAGGCCAAATTCAAAGAGTGGGGAAATAGACCTAGCCAGTGGATAGAGCATCTGCCTGCGGACTGAACGATCTCAGGTTCAATTCCAGTAAAGGGCACATGCCTGGGTTGTGGTCCCTTATCCTCAGTAGGGGGTGTGCAGGAGACAGCCAATCAATGATTCTCATCATTGGTGTTTTTATCTCTTTCTCCCTCTCCCTTCCTCTCTGAAATCAATAAAAAAAATACAGATTTTTAAAAAAAGAGTGGGGAAATAGACTCCATCTCTTGACAAAAAGCACATTGCAAAGGAGAGTGGAGACCAAGAGAGTTACTAAATGTGGTCATTTTTGCAAACAATTTTTACTACTTTCCTGGTCTTTTTCTTTTAACCTCTGGACATTACATCTCATATCACTTTCATTCTGCCTGAAGTATATCCTTTTTAAAAAAGTATATTTTAAAAAATGTTTTATTAACTTTTAGAGAGAGAGGGATAGAGGCAAAAACATTGATGAGAGGAAAATATCTTCAATTGGCTGCCTCCTGCACACTCCCTTACTGGGGATTGAGCCTGAAACTCAGGCATGTGTCCCCACCAGAATCTTGAAATTTTTCTGGCAGTGAGTTGGGTATTTCAGATTAATTCAATCCTTTTGAGGCTTATTTTAAAAATTATTTAGGGAAAGTCTAAATTAGTCATTATTCTAAGACTAATTTTGCCTCACTTGTAAGGTATGGCCTTTCTGGTATCTCTGCTAAATACTCTATATAGTCAATAAGGTCTCTCTACTCTGGCTAAAGAGAATTCAAATGATTCCTGATCTAGTCTGACCTCTGAGAATTGTCTATTTTATATAATCTCAGTTACTATTCTTTCCTCCAAAGTTGAGCTTGCTGGCTTTATAAGGTTTCACTCTAAGCATGCATAGGTTAGTATTCAGTCAGAGACTCAAAAGGACTCCGATGCAGATTTATAAAACTCGGCATAGTTCCTTTTTCTCTAGAACTCTGCCTTGCAAATTCTAGCAGATGCAAGCTCCCTGAGCACTCATCTCTACCTTCTTAACTCAGAAGAAATATTGAGCATTGTTATTCATTTGCATATCATCTTTTGTTAATGTCCATCAAAGTATTTTACTCTAGTTTTTTACTAATGATTTATAGGAATTATCTATTTAACCTGGATATGAGTTCTTTGCAGATGTGTGCATAGTAAATATTTTTGTTCTGTTACTTGATTATGTTATTTTCAAAGAGCAGTACTTTTTTTTAAAAAAAATATTTTTGTTGATTTCAGAGAGAAGAGGAGAGGGAGAGAGATATAGAAATATCAACGATGAGAGAGAATCATTGATCAGCTGCCTCCTGCATGCTCCACACTGGGGATCAAGCCCACAACCGGGAATTCAACCATGACTTTCTGGTTCATAAGAAGATGCTCAAACACTGAGCCATGCTGGCCAGCCAAAGAGCAGTAGTTTTATGTTTTATTTTATAGTTAGTTCTTTTTGTGTTCTGTCCAGAAAATATTTGCCTACCATCAATCACAAAGATAGTCTTCTAGTTGCTCTATAGTTTTAGCTATTACATTTAATTCTTAAAGCCATCTTGAATGAACTCTTGTATAAGATGTGGGTTCAATTTGTATAAGATGTGGGTTCAATTGAATCAGGGTTCAATTTTTTTTCCATACTGATATTCACTTGATCTAGAATGATTTGTTGAAAAACTTTTCTTTCTCCATTAAACTACATTGGTATTTTTGTCAAAAATGATTGACTGTATACTTGTAGATTTATTTCTGGACTCTCTTTTTCTTTACATTGGTCTATTTATCTTAATGCCAATATCACTGACCTGATTACTGTACTTTATGGTAAGTCTTAAAATCGGGTAGAGTAAGCCCTCCAACTTTGTTCTTCTTCTTTGCCTAATCTATGACCTTTACTGTTCTCAGTAAATTTTACTGATAGTTTGTCAATATCTGTAAGAATTTTGGCAAAATTGAAAACTTTATAACATTGCTTATTCTAATCCATGAGCATGATCTATTTCTCTATTCAGGTCTTTCATTTCTCTCGATAATGCTTTGTAGTTTTTGTTGGCACAAGTCTTTTAAAAAAATATATTTTATTGATTTTTTTACAGAGATGAAGGGAGAAAGATAGTTAGAAACATCAATCAGCTGCCTCCTGAATCTTCCACCCCCAACTGGGGATGTGCCTGCAACCAAGGTACATGCCCTTGACTGGACTCGAACCTGGGACCCTTCAGTCTGCAGACAAATGCTCTATCCACTGAGCCAAACTGGTTAGGGCGGCACAAGTCTTTCATAACACTTGTTAATTTATATCTGGGTAACTTTCTATGTTATTATAATTGGAATTAACTTTCAAATTTTATTTTCTAATTGTTCGTTCTTTCCATTATGTTTTAATTTCAATTATTTTATTTTTCATTTATAGAAATTCTATTTGGATTTTTTTCCAAATCTGCATGGTCTTCCTTTATAGTTTCTTTTTTCCAACCTGTCTATTTTAGTCGGTCCTTTTTAAAAACAACAACGTAGCAATCAGTTATTTCATAGTCATATTTGTATATAAAAATTCCAGCACTTCAATCCCTGTGGGTCTATCTCTGCTCTCTATTGTTTGTCATTTACAGCCCCACTGTGTAAATATAGTTAGTTCTTATTTAAAGCTATGCATTTTCCTTGAGATTTTATTTGTGGAAATTTTTTAAGGTCTGAGATAAAGGTGGAGTTCTCTATTGAGGATTTGCATTTGTTCTTTTTGTTTGTTTGTTTGTTCTGAGCCACTATGCATTTGTTCTTGTAACCTGTCCCACTACCAGTCTCAGATTACTCTAACTTAAATTATTGCCTTGAGTTTATTTGGTTTTTAATTTGTTTATTGTTTAGAACACACAGGTAACATTAATTTGGGCTTCAAACTCCATAAAGGATAGATTGTGATTTCTGATTCCTAATGATGATATTATTCTCTCTTTCTTACTCAACACATAGGATTTTGAAATCCCCTGGTGGGTGAAGGGGTCAGTACTCACCTTGTTCACTCACCCTTGTACTGGGAATGCAGAACTTTGGAGTCTTATCCTTACAGAGGAGGTGTCCCTGATCTTTGTACTCTGGTTCTCTGTACTCTGTGAGGCCAGGTAACAGAAGCTCAAATTCATCTGGTTCAATAAATGTCCCTAGAGCAACAGCCAGCTGCGGAACTCCCGTTACTCTGCTGAGTTCCTTCTTTCACTTAGTATTTTGGCCTGAGAATCTCTTACTTTCTTGCCAGCTTGTAAGTGCATTTAGAAAGATATATTTCCCCAGCAATTTCAGTTTTTTTCAATGGGAGAGTCAATCCACCAGTTATGAATGGCAATCCTACTACCTAACCTCCTCCATTCCCAGACATCTTACAAATCACTATTTCACTGTCTGTGACAGCAGAATACCATTGTAACTGCTCTAGGTATCAAATGGAACTAAAACAAACGCTATTTTGCCAAGAGAAATTCAGCTTCTGGCATTGTCTCTGCTGCTTTTCCAACATTAAGAACAGCTCACAAGCTGTCTACTCCTGCTTGCCTCTGTCAAGCTGGTTTTCCCAAATGCTTGGGCGGCTTTAAGAAAATGTTTTGTTTTGTGTTTTGCATTGTTTTTGTTTTCTCTTAGACTTTTGTTATGAATGTCTCATTTTAAACACACTATGGATAAATATTTTATCTGCTTTGGGGACTTTATTTACTAATTTTTTACTAGTTTTACAAATGCCCCACAGATACTGGAAAACAGAAGTAGACTCCTTTGTGTACATGCAAACTTGTGAGTGTGTATATGTGTGTGTATATTTAATCCTAGGAGTTAATATTGGCTTAATTTTTACTGCTTGATGGCAAAGACAGACAGAGGTGCATTCAACTCTCCTCACTGCTTCCCCCGTTTCCCTGGAGACACATCCTGTGGCTTTCACCACCCTCCTCACATCATCATAGAACTAAACAGTAATGCTGGCTTCCTTGGCCCTCTCAGCGCTGAGGGCAAGCAGGCTTGAGCCATCTTCTCCCTGACTCTGAGAAGTAGTCCTGCAGCTATAGACTGTGGCTAGTCCTGCCCTCAGACAGTTGCCTTGACCTGTCCCAGCCTTGCTCTCTGGGACTCATCCTCCAGTGGGCTGACAACTAGGTTCCTGCAGTGTTCGCATATCGAGGCTGTGGCATCCCGTGTTGTCTACAATTCCTCCATCTGGCCCAGCCTTCTTCTTGTCATTCACCTTTGCAAGACTGGAATCTCTGGCCCAACATGAGCCCAGTGGATGAGTGTTTGCTCTGTGCAGACCAACCTCCTAAGGTGGTTGTTTCTGCTTTGGAAGCACCTTTGGCTGTTCTCTGTCTGTCTCAACCTCTTGTTCCTTATTTGAATCTTTGGAGCTGATTGCATGCGTGTCATCTGTCACTTTCTTTGGTTGCAGCTTGACTAGTCTCATTGTCCTATACTCTTCCTCCTGTTGGTCTGCCCTATCCAGTTGCAGTGACTGGGGTGTGGGGGGGGGGAGAGGGGGGAAGAGCCTAGCTTTCTCCCTGGTCAGCCAGGAAGATTCCCTATGCTCAAGGCAAATTGATGGTATTTAATAGGTTGCCACTACCCCTTTCCCTTGTTTCAAATTTTTCTTTAATCAGATGTTTTGAAAAAGTACGCATTAAAAAAAAAAAAAAAGGCCAGAAGATGTGAAATGCCTGCCCATTTGGCCTCTTTGTAGGAGACCTGCATGAGTTTAATTTTACACACACACACACACACACACACACTTCACATGCACATTTAGAACTATACATCCAAATATCCAAAACAACAGCATCCACATTTGATGAGAGAATTAAAACGAAACACAGCAGCAGCACTGGGGAGAGCTTAATACAACTCTCTTTGGCAGATCCAGCAGTAAAAACACACAAGCAAGGATAACTACCAGAATTAAGCATGCACACACATGCGCACATGCACACACACTCACAGGTTCACATGCACGAACAGCAGAGCCTAGTTCTGTTTCCCAGTGTCCATGGGGCATTTACAAAACTGACCATAAATGAAGAAAATGGGAGAAATTCCTCCAAAGCAGAAACAGGAGAGGATAAGTCCTGTGTCCCTCATGTGTTTAAAGTTGGACATTCCTAACAAAAGTTCAAATGAAAACAAAATGAAAGAAAATATTCAAAAGACACTTTTAACATTTCCTAAACAACCCAAGCATTTGGAAAATCGGCTGGAAGGAGGGAGGGAGAGAGACAGCCTGGGAGCATGTTCTCACAGTTGGAGAAGCTGAGATAACACCAGAAGCTGAATTTCTCTTGTATTGTATTGCCAGTAACTTGTGTTTGAATTCCCTTTGGTATTTATAGCGATTAATTAAGATTGCAGGAAACTTCAAGGAAGAACTGACAGTGACTTTCAGCCTGTCTGTGTAGCAGGTGTGAAGGTGGAGAGTGGGAAGGTGGAGGGGGGCAGAGTGGATAGTGGGCACTCCTGAGGATCAGGGATCAGGTCTCCCAACAGCTCTGGATCAAGGCTAGCACGTCCAGCAAGCAGGCTCCCCACTGCCCGCCCCCCCACCCCCGTCCAGCCTCCACCCATCTGAATCAGGCAAGCATCAGTCTTGCATAAATCCTTCCTACCTGCAGAGGAGGGGCAAAGGATCCCATCTCCATTTCATTATAGTGTCTTGGCCACAAGGAGGCTCTAAAAATTCTCTGGACCAAAGAGAGATGCCGACTTTTGCGGAGGAAATGGGAGATCTGCGAGCGCCGTCACATGACCTGAACTGGAAGTAGGAAGAAGTATGAGCCTTAGCAGGCTTGGCATTCACTGCCCCTTAGCTTGGTTGCCTGTGTTCCAGTTCCATCTTCATATCCGCTTTTTATTTTATTTTTTAAATGTATTTTTATTGATTTCAGAGAGGAAGGGAGAGGGAAGGAGAGGGAGAGAGATATAGAAACATCAAAGAAGAGAAACAATCAGTGATTGGCAGCTTCCTGCATGTCCCACACTGGGGAGCCTGCCACCCAGGTATGTGTCCTGACTGGGAATAGAACCATGACCTCCTGGTTCATAGGTCGACCCTCAACCATTTAGCCAGGCCAGCTGGGCTGCACATCCCACTTTTTAAACCAAATCAACAGGATCGAGGACAGCCCAACCAGCTTGAAAGTTCCCAGAGGATTTGGACCTCCCCTTTGTGTATCTCAGCATTCCCCTAAGTACCCAATGTTATAGTAAGGACATAATTGCACCCCCACCCCAAGGACAAGAACTTACATTTGATCTTGCTAATTGAGAGTAGGCTGTTCATTCTGAGCTCCAAGGCAGGAGACCTGACTTCTAATCTGGTCTCTGTCACTAAATTGCTCTGTGGCCCTTCTCTGGACCTGTTTCCTTATTTGTAGCAAATATGGAGGGGTGTTTGGGAAGAGTAGAGAGAGAGTTAAAGCTGCTTTCTAAATTTGGGTGGCCAGGGAGGAGGAACATTGCTTCTTGAAGCTTCAGGGTGATTGGAATTTTTTGGGTTATAAGAGAAAGGAACCCAATTCAAAAGAGTTTAAGAAAAAAAGAAAAAAAGGAAGAAAAGTTGTGGTACATTTACACAATGGAATACTATGCTGCTGTAGAAAAGAAAGAACTCTTACCATTTGCAACAGCATGTATGAACCTGGAGAGTATTATGCTAAGCGAAATAAGCCAGTCAGAGAAAGGTAAGTACCACATGACCTCATTCATATGTGGAATCTAATGAACAAAATAAGCTGATGAATAAAATAGAACTAGAGACACAGAAGCATGGAACAGACTGACAAATTTCAGAGGGAAGGTAGAGCCCAGGGGTGGGCGGGGAGTGGTTAGTTGGAGAATTTATGTGCATTATGTGCATAACCTATGGACACAGACAACAGAGTGGTGAAGGTCTGGGAGAGGCCGGTTTGAGGTGGAGACGGTGAATGGGAAAGAAAACACAAACAAACAAAGGGGATATCTGTAATATTTTCAACAACAAAGGTAAATTTTTTTTAAAAAAATGAAAAAAGAAAGAAAAGAAGGAAGAAAAAGAAAGTAAGAAAGGAAATGGGCTGTCATAACAGAATAGGATGATGTCATTAGCTCTCTTACATATCTCTCTTCATCTCATCCTTTTCTCTATGTAACCCTGTTCTCTCCTTCAGACATCTTCTTGCATATGTTAGGGGACAGAGGGGATGGCCAATGCCTTGTCCTGCCAGACATTCTTAACCAAAATCTTAGGGGTGGACCCTGACTGGGGACAGATGCCCATCCTTTGGGTCAGGGTTTCTCAACTGAAAAGCCACTGGCCTTTTGAGGAGGACAATTCTATGCTATGGGGCACTGTTCGGGGCATTGCTGATGTTTGAGACCCTTGTACATTAACTGCTAGAAGGGCTCCCCAGGCATTGTGACATCAACAACGAAACTGCAGCTGACCCCCCGTTTCAAGCACAAGGGTATGGGGTGCAATACCACTTTACGAGGAGGACCATTGCCTTGTATCACTTGTTGAAGCCAAGGTCCCGGGTACGGTGACTAGCTAACCCTTGGTCACCTGTGCTCTCCTGTGGTGCAGATCAAGATGGATAGAGCACTGTGTTTGGCAACCCCACCACACCCATATGGCACTAGTGGTTGAGGAGGAGTCATTTACCAGAGGAACTCTCACCAAGTTCCCATTACCAGAAGGGATGCTGCAGGGACAAAGACCAACAGCTGTTGATTGCAGCCCTCTACCTTCATCCCTGAGCAGAACAGTGAGAGCTCCCTCCTCCCACCAACCAACCTCGAGGCCTCAGCCACTCACCATGCTAAATCTCAGGTCTTCAGTTCAATAAACAATCCTCTTTAAGCTGGCATCAAGGCCCTCCTGATTCTTTGTGTTTTTTTTACCTCTCCACATGCACTCTGAACTTTGACTACCTAGAAGGTCAAGGTTCCCTACGTCCCCAGTCAGCACCAACAGTCAGCTGGACTAGACTTACCAGGGAGGGCGGTTTTGTGAACTGATTACACCCAGAGCAAGTGCTGTTTCCCACTCACGAGCTCATCGGAACTAGGTGACATGGTGCTTCCGGGAAAGAACAGAGGCCGAGAGCCCAGCCATCTTTGGAGTTCTGAGAAAGAGGGAACGCAGGGCTATTTCTTGAACAATCTCAGTGCTCTCATAGCTCCATTTGCTGAGCTGAGCTAAGCTGAGCTGATGAAGCATGAAGCTGCAGGAGTCTGGTTCTGGGAAACATTTCATGTGAAACAAAAGCAAAGGTCAGGACACATTTTTAGGAGAGATTTCAGAGAACCTGAGCACTGGGTGAGCACTGCTCAGGGAGGGGCAGACCTGCCCCCTGAGTCATCACACCCAGCTCCCCAGAGGACAGTGCTAGACTCCTCCTTTGGGCCCCAGAATGTAACTCAGACTCCTTTTTCATTTCCAGTAAAGTAGTACTTTCCAAAGAAACTTAACTGTGAAGCTAAGGAAAAGTAAAGAAAAAAAATGCTGAAACTCTACCAAACGTATAGAATCTGTGTGTCTCAGCTTCTGTAAGATTCTGCCCCACACTCTTTATGAGAGTTCCATTTACACATGAATCCATATTATTTCTGAGGTGGGTTCCTTGCTCTCAATTCCAACGAAAAGCCAGTCAGTCCCCTGGATACACTGCTTTCCCTCTCCTTGCTCTCATGGGCAGGTGCTCAGGGAGGGGAAAACTATAGCATGAGACCTTTCCACTCAACTGTTCTTCCCTTCTTCAAACATGGATAGGCCATTATGTCTCAGCTCAGCGCTTTTTCTTCTAGTTGCTCATAGTTTAATGAGGGAGATGACTGCATACAATGAATTACCTCTCATAGCACTGTAATCCCAATATAGCTGGGCCATCTCCAAACCCCCTTATAAGGTTTCACCAAAACAAACAATGGTCTAACTACTGCCCCCCCCCCCCTGCAAAAGACAAACAGAAAACAAAAAAAGTCTTAAAAGTTTTTATGGCAAAGAAAATTTTTAATGGTGCAGCAAGGACTACACTTAAATCTCTCAAAAGAAGACCCGTGCCACTCCATCCTGTTCCCTGCTGAGGGCCCTCTGTCCTCTCTCACATACACCCAGCCAGCCTTCTCCCTCCGCTTCTCCCACCACCCAGATCTCTAACCCCAAAGCCTTGAGAGTCTGGTGGAAGAATGTAGACCAGGGCTTGGCAGGTTGCCAGACACAGCAGGAGGGCCCACTGCTCCTGCTTGTATGACCACGACACGACAGAGCAAGTGAGGTGGCGGTGGTCTTCCCTCTAACTACTCTGTCCATCCCCAAGCACTATTGTTCCTTGGGGTCTGTCCCAGATCTTCTCACTCTGACTCGATTCATACCTCTTTCTGGACAACCTCAAATGCTCCCCTGGCTTCCCCTACCACAGACAAGCTGAGGACTCCCAAATCCCTGTTTCCCCAAGAATTCACCTCCTAAGTGCCCAGGTCTTCCAATATGTAAACTACTTCTTAGAGGACCTAGAGCTTGAGAAGGACCTATGGTCACCTACAAAGCTCTCTTTAGGGCAGCAAAACCACGACTTTTATAAGTAGGTTATTGATGATGTAAGTTGGAAATCACCCAGTGTCTTATTTGTTTGTTCTTTTTGGTCTTTTCCTCTTCCTCCCCAGCAAGCTCTGGTCTGGGTGTGTGTGTGTGTGAGGGGAGAGGGGGGGCAGATGGGGCAGGTGGGTGGGTAGTGAATAGTCTTTTTGTGTTTCATAGGAGTGAGCAAGAGAGCTTGGGGCTCTCCAAAGCATTTATTTGTAAAGTTTGCAGACCCATTAAAGGATTTGGTTGAATTTTCTAAGAGTCAGAGTTCTAGGTTAATTGGATCCTGGTTGGCTAGGCCAAGGATTACTGCCCATTTCTGAACCAATCATAGTGTTAACTGAGTTGGAATTATGATAATTAATTTAGGTCAATCGTGGGTACTCCTAGGGCCCATCCAAACCACGAGTTTATCCCACCATAGGGGACAGAGAGAATAGATCTTGAGATCTTGAGTAGTGGCTTGCTTGTAAACACTTTTGGAACATGATCCATAGTGGAAAATTCATTTTACACCATGACCCAGTACACACACACACACAGAGCTGGAACAAAACTTTCACAAAATAATATTTACCCCTTGCTCCTTATATTTACCCCAAACTCTGATATTTTGTAATCCTGGCTTCTTGACCAGGTAAAGCCCAATTCTATTTAAATTTTTAAAAATCTTGGACGGAACTCACTAGATCAACTTCAAAACTGTGGGTCATGGCCCACAGTTTTAAAAATGCCACTCTTAAGGCCTGCATAAACTGCTTGCATTGTTTAAATAGTTGGTAAAATGTCTCATGAGTTCTCCAGGAATTTAAAAGGGAAAAGTAGAAGGAAATGGAACTGGGTTAATGGGGGGCACAGGGTCGTTAAGAACACTTGTGACTTAGAAGGAAGGTCCTGAGAAAAGAGATTTTTGAACTGCAAGGTGGGACTCCAGCTTCCAGCAGGAAGGCAGTCCTCAGGATTCGCCACTGAATAGATCTGATTTGGGACCATTAAGGACTCCCCTGGGGTGTCAGCTTGGGCATGGGAACCAGCCGGGTGCCCAGAGATGTGTTGCTCTGTGATTTTGGAGACTCAGAACCCAACTGCAACCTCTGACTAGACTTTTTAAACCCTTTGTCAGTCACAGTGGGCAGACAGATGCTGTTTGGTCATGCTAGGGCAAGGCTAGCCCAAGCTCCTACTGTGTGCAGGACAGTGTTTATGTATGTGGAAGGTGTGTGTGGGAGGAGTGAGGATAAATAGGCCATGTGTTCATTTATATCAAGTTAAATGACATACACAAGTAGATAATATGTTTTTGAGGCTACAGCCATATGATAAAGACAAAATTCAGAATATGGTTAGGGGGAGAGAGAGAGAGAGAAAGTTACAGGGAAGAGACAGTTCAGGAACATTTTATTTCCTAATCTAAGCGGTGGCCAAATGGCTGTTTTATTATTCATTAAACCTTAAAGGTGCAGTGTATGCACACATATGCATCTACACGCACCTATTGGTATGTAGGACAAAAATATAATAAGCCACAAACTGTGTGCTTAATGAGCTCACGGACTCAAGTGGAAGACAGACATAATTACAACGAATATGTTGTACAATGAGATCATAAGACACGTAAAGAAGCAACTTATTTGCTAGTTATATGATCGTGGGTAAGTCATTCTCTTCATCTTGAAGCCTCAGGCTCTTCAAATACATTTTAGATGGCAGATAGAAAGCTAAACACACACATATAGCATAGGTTTACTGTGAGAATGGATTGCTATGAAATGCATGAGAAAATGTCTGATAAACTGCGAAACACTGTAAAAATGTGAGATATTGTTATCATTTTGGTTATCTTTGCAACTGTCTGTTTCTCCTGTGAAACTGCTGTCCCACACAGTTTTGTGCTCAAGTGGCAGCCTGAAAGAAGCAGGTTGCAAGCGACTGTAAATTATTCTCAGTCTAACATATTTTGTGTCTAGCACAAGGAAGGAAAGAAGTGAAGACGACACCGGCAACTACTGAATCGCTTGTGATTGTCAGAATGGAGAGTGGGGGGAGGACTGTGAACTGATGGGCTACTAGTGGGGGTGGGAGGGTCGTTAGTTAGAGCGGAGAGGAGGATAAGATGCTTCACCTTCCCTAGGGGCCCTTGGCAGGGGCTGCACCTCCCAGTGTTCTGGCCTAAGTGGACACAACTCCCTTCCCGCAGCTCTCACCAGCCTAAGACAGCACAGGGACACTCTGGCTTCTGATGCTGCCAGACTAGGTTCTCCTTCGGGACTGCCATTCCTTGTGAAACACCTGACTCCAGCCCAGACAGCCAGGAGTTCTGCAGGTTCCTTTGCTCAACATCCTGATTTCTGGTTCCTTGCCATCTCCATGCGACTAGTCCCACCTTAAGGTCTTGGAGGCTTATTTTCAGGAATAAGGTGAGAATTTGCTGTTAGGGCTTAGGAGCCCAGGTTAAAGGACCCTCTAAAGTGATTATTTTTAAAGGGATGCAGGATCTGGAGATACCATAAGAGAGAATGCAAAATCCCAAAGGGCTCATGCTGTTACCAGCCCAGGCCTGAACTACAGGGAGAGAGAGTTCTGTGAAAGGAGCTGATGGACAGGACATGAGCTTTTCAATGGAGGGATGTAGCCAGCCCTTGGAGAGTCCACAGATAGGGACCCCAGCAAATAGGTAGGTACCCTGCCCTCACTCTCCTCTCTCCCTCCCTTCCATTCAGCCAGATGGCCTCACCTAATTAGGAGCCAAAGGGCAAGGGAGCCACTGCTATGTCCTGGCTGGTCAGGTGGCAGGGCACAGAGGCAGGTGCATCTAATGGAGCCACACAGCCTCATTGTGAACGTGAGGGACAGGCCGACAGGGACCAGTCTTGAGCAGCACAGCCTGCCAGCCAAATGGGGGAACCCAGAGGTACAAGCAATGATAAAGACACAGTCCAGCAGTCCATTCAGGACGACAGCCTTCACACCACAGGAATTCAGAGACAGCCATTGGGAGGGAAGGTCACGTCCCTGAGGGCTGAATTCAAATGTGTTGAAACCAGAAGAAAGCCACATCTTTGCAGAGATACTTTTGGCATGCAAGAATCAAATTCATTTAGCAATTTCACATGCATCAGCAGCTTGAAATTTCACATCAACTACTTGCAAGGACATTTAGAAGTAAATCTGTAGCAGACACTCCATTATTTACTTTATTAAGCATCCTTGAGTGACTCAAGGGAAAGATCCTTGTGCAACAATCAGAAGACCTCAGTGTTAGACTTCACTTGGCCTCTAACTCATTGGGTCCTTCGAACAACTCCCTTCCCCTCTCTGGGCCTTGATTTCCTTCCTGGTAATATGAGAGGGTTGGCTGTGATCTCTAAGATCCCTTCTGATTCTGGCATAATAAGGTTTTAATATAACTATCTGATCAGAACAAGTTTTGACAAATTGCTCTTGGCAATGTTTTTTTTTTTTTGGGGGGGGGGGGGGGAAGCGGGCAGGAAACCAGACAACAAAGCAAAAATAAACAAGTGGGAAAGCATCAAACTAAAAAAAATCTGCACAGCCAACAGAATGAAAATGCAACCTACAGAATAGGAGAAAATATTTGCAAACCACACATCTGATAAGGGGTTAATATTCACAATATATAAGGAACTCAAACAACTCAATACCAAGAAAAAGAAAAACCCAAATTTTAAAATGGGCAAAGGAGGTGAATAGTTCTTTTCCAAAGAAAATATAGAAATGGACAACAGGTACATGAAAAGATGTTCAACATTACCAATCATCAAGGAAATGCAAATTAAAAACCACAATGAGATATCACGTTATCCCTATTAGAATCTTACCTAATAATAGACAAACATGTAAATTGACCATCCCTCCACTACGCTGACCAGACAATCAAGAGAGTATGCAAATTAATTTGCATATGTAGGCAAAGTGGCGGAGCGAAAACTGAAGGCTTCGGCCAGAGCAGTGAAGGCCTGGGTGCCGGGTGCCGGAGGAAAACCAGTACCAGCAGCCAGGGGAAGGGAAGCCTGTTGCATGAATCTCTTTGTGCAATGGGCCTTTAGTGTTTATTATAAGAAAGACAAAAGATAACTAGTATTGGAGAGGATGTAAAGGGAAGCCTTGTACACTGTTGGTGGGAATGTAAATTGGTACAGTCATTATGGCAAATAGAATGGAGGTTCTTTAAAAATTAAAAACAGAGCTACCATATGATCCAAAATAATGGGTCTATATCCAAAATAAATGAAATCAGTACCTTCAAGAGAGAGCTGCGCTCCCATATTTTACTTCAGCATCATTCACGATGGCCAAGGCAGGGAAACAACCTAAGTGTCTGTTGACAGATGAATGGGTAAAGAAATTATGATTATGCAATGGAATATTATTCAGTCTTAAAAAAGAAGGCGATCCTGTAATTTGCAATAACATGGATGAACTTGAAGAACATTATGCTAAGTGGAAAAAGCCAAACAAAAAGAAAAATACTGTGTGACCTCATTCATATTGGGAATCTAAAGAAGTTGAATACATAAAAATCATAAAGTAGAATGATGGTTACCAGGGCAGGCAATGGGGAAAATGGGGACATGCTGGTCAAGGGTACAAAGTTGCAGTTATGTAGCATGAATAGTTCTAGAGATCTAATGCATAGCATGGTGACTTTCATATATAATAAAAGGTAATATGCAAATTGACTGAATGGTGGAACAACCAGTCACTATGACATGAATTGACCACCAGGGGGCAGATGCTTAATGCAGGAGCTGCCCCCTGGTGGTCAGTGCACTCCCACAGGGGGAGCACTGCTCAGCCATAAGCCAGGCTGATGGCTGGTGAGCGTAGAGGTGGTGGCAGCAGTGGGAGCTTCTCCTGCCTCTGCGGCAGTGCTAAGGATGTCTGACTGGGGAGGGGGCCTAAGCCATCAGTCGGACATCCCCTGAGGGCTCCTGGACTGTAAAAGGGTGCAGGCTGGGCTGAGGGACAACCCCTCACTCCAGTGCATGAATGCACCAGGTCTCTAGTAGTTAATCATACTGTATACTGGAAATTTGCTAAGAGAGTATATCTCAGGTGCTCTTACCACACATACACACACACACAAACACACACAAATGCCAATTATGTAGAGATGATGTTAAATTAGATTGACTGCGTAATCATTTCACTATGTATATCAAAACATGTGCACACCTTAAATATACAATTTTTATGTTAAAAAAGAACCAATCATGGTATAATAGCACAGTCAAGTTGGCAGTTACTCTGTGATTCCATTTTGTAAGCTGCATAATTATTTCTTTGAATTCTTTTTTAAGTGGCTCCATTTCTCTGATGTAGCAAAGAGGCAAGAGAAAATAATTGCTTTCCAATGGACTCATGCCTGTGAAAACAAACGCAAGTGTACTGCTGCTAAAAAGAACCCAGTCTGTCACACTTCCTATTTATTTGATTTTGGAGAATTGGACAGAGCAGAGTTGAGGAAGGTGTGCTACAGGACACTGACTCATCACCTGAGAGGTTTACTTCTTCCTAGGGCTTACTTCTCTCCTTTACAGGCTGGTAGTGGGTGTGTGTGTTTGGGGTGGGGGTGGGTGGTGGTGCCAACTCTCATACTTCCCCTTTAGTACATTTCTCCACAGAGGAAGGCAGTGTGATCACTTCCTCATTACAACTCCTGCCCACAAAGTTCGTTTCTTGTTTAGGTTAGAAGAGAAAACAAAATCAACCTCTGAATGCACAACCCTTGTTTGATTCCTGGCATTAAATCTGACTTCTCTTAAAAGGAATGTTTTGTTTGCCTGTCCAACTCCTCCTTCTTCCTGGGACGGCCCCTTACCTTCTTCCTTTAGAGATCTGCTCCTCCCCTTCTATAGGAATTGATTGGCTGGGAGGAGAAGGGAGGGCTGCCAATCACAGATTCCTGACTCCTGGCCACAAAGATGATGCAGGGCCTCAGTCTGACCAACAGTAGAACCCCATCCCCCAGCCTCGGAGACTGAATGAGGAACTGATAAAAGCTGGGCCCATCAGCTGAGACTTAATCCAGTGAAGCAGGGGAAGGGGAGAGAAACCTTCCCATTGCTCTGCTCAGCTGAGCTAAATAATGTCAGCCAGGACTTCTGGTGGCCCTGCCTCGTGGGGGCCACTAGGAGGATGGAGGAATTTGCCGCTCTGCCAGAGAAGTGAGTTTTTGCTGTCTCTGTCCAGCCATCGTGGCAAGAACGTGAGTATAGGCATCTCAACTACAACCTGATCAAACTACTGCTTTTTCTATTATTCGACACATATTTATTGAGCGCCTACACAGTGACAGGTACTCTTCTAGGTCCTGGGGATACAATAATGAAGAAAACCAACAACCAAAAATGACTTGTGACTTATAGAGCCATTCCCATACCAGGAAAATAGGACCAACATCCAGGCAACTGGCCAGGCCCCAAATCCCAAGAATCATTCTCTCACAACTGAGGCCTTTCAGCAGGGCTCTTCCTAAATTCTCGCCATCTCCCTGCCTCAGCCATAGCCCAGGACATCAGCCCTTCTCAGCTAAAGCCCCACAATATTTCACTAGCCGATCCATTCACCGCCAGCGTTGCCACCACAGTCCATTCAGCACACGGAAGTCACAGTGTTCTTCCCACAACAATAATTAGTTCATATACTTTTTATCCAAACAGATCTGGCGAGAACAAAAATCTAGACAATTGTACCTATCCCAGTAATAACATGGATGTTAGCAGCAGGAGGCGAGTATGTGTTTGAGAGGCTTGCATTGTGTATACGAAGAGTTAATGCTGGTTTTCTATTTTCTGACGGTGAAAAATGTCATAATGATACATCCAATTATATAATTTGCCGCCTCAAAAATAAAACTAATCCCAAAATAGTTCATGTTTCTCTCCTGCTTAAAATCCCCCAGTGGCTTCTCAGAACAACCAGACATAAAATGCCAACTCCTTATTGTGGTCTACAAGAGGCCGCGTGATAAGCAGCTGTGCCCAGCCTTCCTGGTTTTGCTCTCTTCACCCCATTTACTCTTGCTCCAGCTCCTTTCTGCCACTTAGACACGCCAAGCAGCTTTGTACCTTGAGGCCTTTACATTTGTTGTTCCTCCTGCCTGAGATGCTTTTCCCAGACCTGTGCAAGCCTGCCTGATTTTTTAAAATATACATTTTTTATTGATTTTAGAGAGGAAGGGAGAGGGAGAGAGAGAGAGAGAGAGAGAGAGAGAGAAATATCAAAGATGAGAGAGAATCATTGATTGACTGCCTCCTGCACTCCCCACACTGGGGCTGGAGCCCACAACCCTGTCATGTGCCCTTGACTGGAATCAAATCCAGGACCCTTCAGTCTGCAGGCTGACACTCTATCCATTGAGCCAAACCAGCTAGGTGGCCTGTCTGATTTCCATTGTTCACAGGTAACAGGATGTTCAGTGGGGCTCTTCCTTGTTTGGGAATTCCAGTTAAAGCTTAGCCATGAAGACAGAGGCCTAAGCAACAAGAGTTGTCCACCATGACACCAGCTGGCTTTAAAAATATATATATATATTTTATTTATTTTTTACAGAGAGGAAGGGAGAGGAATAGAGAGTTAGAAACATCGATCAGCTGCTTCTTGCACACTCCCTACTAGGGATGTGCCCACAACCAAGGTACATGCCCTTGACAAGAATCGAACCTGGGACCTTTCAGTCCACAGGCTGACGGCTCTATCCACTGAGCCAAACTGGTCAGGGCAGGGTCAGTTGCCTTTTGCTGCCTTTGGCAGATGAGGGATTGGGAAGCAGGAGGAATAAATGAATCAAGACATTTTTCTTTTACCCTCCCGGCCCCAGTGCAGCTCTGCTGTGGGCTCTCCCTCCCTTGTGTCTTCAGGTCCAGCACAGACTAATTGCTGTGGTTTGATCCTAGCCCCCGGCTCTGGTAATGCATCCTCTTTCATTTGCTTCTTTAGATACTATCTGGAGAGTCTTATTGTGCCCTGTTCAGTTTCTCAGCTTTCCTATCACTGTGTAGCTAATAGTCTGCATCCAATTCCCTTTGTTTGAAATATTCACAGTGCATTTTGTCTTTTACATGCATCTTAACTAATATACTTCCTCACAGGATTATAAGGGTCTATGCTCTTAAGGGACTGTGCTGTGAATATAAGTATAGCCAGGGATAGTATTTATAAGAAATCAAATTGTTTTATATTTATATTACATTAATATATTAATATTAATCAAGACATCTCAATAGAACAGTTTCAAACATCTCAATCCAAATGTCTTCTCTTCAGAAGGGTATCTCAGCATCCTCTTCCCCCAATCAAACCCCTTAATTTATTTTTGTCTTCTTTTAGGAATTTTCAATACCCGAATTCACCTTACCTATTTATTTGTTTGCATGTTTATTATCTATCTCCCTTTCCACTGGAATATAAGATCCTTGAGGGCATTTACTCTGTCTTTTTTTTGGTACCCCTCTGTGCTCAATAAATAATGACTGACTGACCAGCATCGGGACCGTGAGGAATGGAATGTACACCACCCAGCAGCTGGATGTCCCTTTGGTTGTCGAAGTGATGAGTGCACTTTTATTGTATGTGAGTTAAATGAGTAGAATCTGATTTCTGGGGAAGTGTAAGCAACCCTGGAATATGTGAAGGTAGAATTATTGAAGAATTTTTGAGGAAGAGAAGGACTGGACTTAGTGCTAATTTTACATCCAGGAGATCAGGCTTGTAATTTAGGTTAAAAACAACAACACATAAACCTATTTTATCATCACAAATTAGAAAAGTCTGGAACATACTTTACAACCACATTATCCACAATTATTTAGTCAAATGTTCCCCCAAACCCATTCATTTGCCTACTATCTTAATAACATGCCATTTATACAATTAGTTATATAATATTCTTCTTTAAATCAATATACTTTTTAAAAAATATAGATTTTATTGATTTTTTACAGAGAGGAAGGGAGAGGGATAGAGAGCTAGAAACATCGATGAGAGAGAAACATCGATCAGCTGCCTCCTGCACCGCCCCCCCCCCCC
>PVJC01009690.1:0-45358 GCA_004026665.1 Murina feae
AAATATTCCTCAGCTTTAACAATGAAGGTAATTATGTAATATGAAACAACATAGATGAAACTTGAAGATAGGATATTAAGCTGAGTGAAAAAAGTCAATCACAGAAAGAAACATATTGCATGATTTTACTTATACGAGATATCTAAAATGGCCAAATTGATAGAAGCAGAGGATAGTGTGGTGGTTGTCTGGGGTTTGTATCATAAGATGTTGACTACCAGCTGATGTTGAAGGTATCAATGTCACATTGTTTTAATATAGACATTGTTTATTGGCACAGTGGATAAATCAGATGCTACTCATCCTATGCTAGGAAATAATTCTGTGAGAAAGGATGGAATTTGTCTGAAATAACACTGGGCACATGCCAGACATGAGCACTGTGGTTATTTGCACCTCAGCTGGCAGGTCCATAGTGCCTAGAACTTACATATTGAAGCCCTAATAAAACCAAAATATGGTATTCAGGTCCGAATTTTTTGTCTCACAAAACCAAAGAATAGATTCAAGGATAAAAATGATTAGGGGAGGCAAAGTTTATTGAGGGGTACGTGGACTTCCTGTTGCAGGGGCTGCAGGAAGGGGGCCCCAATCCCATGCCCATTGAGGCTGTCATGGAAAAGGTGCATCTGCAGTTCCAAAAGCAGGCCAGTGTCCAGAGCTTCCATTGCATGTTGCAGTTGGGTGTAGTTTAGTATCCAAGCTAATTAAGGTCTATTAGTTTATGTGTGGAGGCCCACATGGCCATAAGCCAAGTGGGGACAGAGGAGTGCATTCCACACCACAGGAACCCCGTGCACCAGTGTGCTGGAGAGAGAGAGGAGAGAAGAGGAGAGAGAGAGAGAGAGAGAGAGAGAGAGAGAGAGAGAGAGAGAGAGAGAGATTGAACTTTTCTGTCTAGGACTAGGTAAGCCTTTCTAGCTCCTGGTTGGTTTTCAAAGAATTCTGCTTAGTAACATTCTTGGGGTTGGTTTATATACCTCACTGCCTTGTGATTAGTTGTCTGGAAGCCGCCTGTCTTAGTACAGCTATATATTTGAAAACTCATGTTTCCTGTGCATGCTCTGCTTTCCCAGCCCAGCTGGGTTTCCAGGTTCTACTCCCCCCTCCCCCATGGTCTTGAACCTGTCTACCTAGCATCCTCTATTTCCTCACCAACACCCAGTGTGACCGACTATATTTAGGGCTGTTTAGGAGATTTATGGTTAAATGAGGTCATAGGATGATGTCCTTATAAGAAGAGAAAGAACTATCAAAGATCTCTCTCCACACACACGGAAGAGCGGTCACGTATGGACACAGAGAGACTGCGGCTGCCTTTCTCAAGAGAAGAGGTTTCACAAGAAATAAACCTTGACTTCAGCTTGATCTTGGACTTCTATCATTCAAAACTATGAGAAGATAAATCTGTTATCTGTTGTCTAAGCCACCTATCTGTAGCATTTTGTTATGGCTAGTTGTGATGAAGTTATCCTATATAATAAAACCTTAATATGCAAATTGAACGAATGGTGGAAAGACCAGTCACTATGACCACCAGGAGGCAGAAGCTCAATGTAGGAGCTGCCCCCTGGTGTCATTGTGCTCCCACAGGGGGAGCGCCACTCAGCCAGAAGCCAAGCTCATGGCTGGCAAGTGCAGCAGCAGTGGCGGTGGGAGAATCCCCCACCTCTGCAGCAGTGCTAAGGACTCCTTGAGGGATGTCCTACTGCTGGTTTAGGCCTGCTCCCCGCAGCTGGGCTGAGGGACACCACCCCTCCAGTGCAAGAATGTTGTGCACTGGGCTTATAGTAACATAATAAGATATCATAAAATTTTGGTCTTTTCCCCAGTTCCTGGCACAGAGCTCCTAAAAACTTCCTGATAAAGATGTTAGAAGCAACTTTTATTATAATATTTGGAGGTTTGTTTTTTTTTTAATATCATTTCATGACATAAGGTTTCTAAAACTCTCTCAATTTCCTGAGTGATAGAGGTGATACGTATGCCTTTTGTTATTCATAATAAGCCACATTTGATTATGCCTATATTTATGCTAATGAGGTGACTTCAAGGTGAGGCCCCTCGATGGCCTTAGATGTAGTATATTTAAGTGTTTAAAACTGTATTGTTACTTAAAATTTCCATGCATTTTTGAATGCTTGTTGTGTACCCTCATGCATAGTGAATATGTCACTTGACAAACCCTTGAAATTTGCATGTGAAGCACATTGATTTAACTTTTCAGAAATGCCCTTCATATTTACTGACTGATTACTATTTTTCTACCCTGATATTCCTTGGTAACTAACCAGTGGACCAAATTTTGTAGGCCATATAAATTATAATCCAAAAGTAAAATACAGCAGAATTCCCAGGTACATATCTTAAAACAAACTCTAATTTATAGCCTTCTCCCCTCCTTAGATTTATTGAATCAAATTTTTTTGGAAGGATGGTACAATTTACTATATTTTCAACAAGAATAGCCTGTGATATTTTTGTTCACCAAAATGTGAGAACCACTGATATGAATGCAACAGGAACAATTTGCTTAATACAAGAAGTGTCTTTTTCTAGTCAAGTTACCATAACAGAGAACATTTTTTCTCACAGTTCTGGAAGTTAGACATACAAGATCAATTTGCCATAATGATTGCCTTCCCCTGAAGGCCCTCTTCCTGGGTCATAGCTGGCACCTTCTTACTGGGTCCCTGGTGGAAGAGGCAAGGCTTCCTCCCTGGAGCTCCTTTTATTATAGCACTAATGTAATTCATGAGGCCTCCCAAAAGGCCTCCTTTCCTTTTATCATGAATTTTGGGGATTAGGATTCCAACATATAAATTTGGGGAGAACAAAGACATTCAGATGATAACAAAAATTACTTTAAATATAGTATTAAATTCATAATTTTTGTTCTACTTACTGCTTTTCTGATTTTTTTTTAATACACAGTCATTGGCATTGATGTTGCAATGAGTCACAATGTCAGATTTTTTTTAAACTAGGAAATTTTAATTCAATGGGTTAAATCAGGAAAATAGATATATTGCAAATAAATATAGCTTCATTTTACACTCATTGACACTTTCCCAGATTTCTATGGGCATTCCAGTGCTTTTAATCAAGGTTCATTTGTGCTTGGGAAATGTATACTGCTGAGATAGCAATGCTTTACCCAAAGAAGACTTAATAATTTCAACTAAACAGAATGAGAGTTAAGGTTAGGGGCATGAAGTCCAGAGGCCAAGCAGAGAGCAGAAGCTTAAGCAGTATTTTTCACAGCTCTATGGTGCTGGTGAAGCAGACATATGGTCCAATTCTATAAAAAAGAATGGGCCCTGGCAAACAACCTAAATAGACTTTGAAATAAAGAGTACAAGTTTGATTACATATCCTAATAAAAAACCATAAACAAATAATAACTAAATCTTGATCCATACCTAAAACAAATAAATAACAGCAACAAAATCCAGGCAGAGTTTAGGCTTAAATGCAAAAGCTAAAACAATGAAGCATGTAGTATGTTATATATATTACATTTATAAAATTTGTGGGGAGACACAAAGATTTATGCAAAAAGGAAAAACCTATATAAAGGATCAAGAATCAGATTGATAAATTAGACTTTCTTAAATCTGAATGTGTAAATACCTTCTATAAATATATAAGACAAATGATATAACTAGAAATAAGTCTAAGAAGTGAACAGACCAGACTTCACAATATAAGAGATCCAAAATGGCCAATTAAAGGTACACAAAATCATTATACATGAGGGAAATGCAAAATCAAACTCAAATGGATTATTAGTTCACAATCACTAGAATGACAAAAACAGGAAAAAAAATAGCAATACAAGGAGAACTCAGTAAATGTTGGTACAACCATTTTGTAAAATACATTGGCACTATTTTCTGCACATAATATTCATTTTATCTATATAATCAAAGTCTAAGTGACTGCTACAGCAGAACAATCAGAACTACTGGTCACTATGATGCAAACTGATCACCGGGGGCAGATGCTCAATGCAGGAGCTACCTGGTGGTCAGTACACTCCCACAGAGGAAGCACCACTCAGCCAGAAGCTGGGCTCATGGCTAGTGAGCACAGCAGCAGTGGTGGGAGCCTCTCCCATAGTCACAGCAGTGCCAAGGAGCAGCAAGGCAAGTGGTAAGGAGCCTGCGACTGAGGAGCAGCGAGCCGAGCAGTAAGGAGCAGGCAGCGGGGTAGTAGGAGCAAGGGATCCCTGATAGACTGTGAGAGGATGCAGGCAGGGCTGAGGGACACCCCCCACACACACCCACTGCATGAACTTTATGCACCAGGCCTCTAGTGTCTTAATAATAAAAAAATGCACTTTGAGAAAAGGAAGAGGTAACATTTCCAACTTGTTTTGTTTGAGGGCAATTTATGCTTAAAAACTGGTATTGCCTTGCCAATAATGTAGTTAACACAAGTTCACCACAGGAATTATAATAATTTCACACGCCTATACATACAGGATAGTATCTAATCTAATAAAAGAGTAATATTGAAATTGACCATTTCTACAGGACGCCTAAGCCACGCCCACCATCCAATCAGAGCGGCTGTATGCAAATTAACCCAGCCAAGATGGAGGCCGGCAATCACGGAGCTGGAGTAAACAGGCAGCTTCCGTTGCACCAGGAGTAAACTATCTGCTGGCCGGCTGGGCTTCTCCAGGCTCAGGCAACAACATATTTGCAACATTGTTGCAATTATAGAAGCCTCAGAGCTGAAGCAAACAGTAGGCCTGGGCACGACTACTAAGACAACATTCTTTCAATTATAGAAGCCACAGAGCTGAAGCAGACAGGAGGCTTTGTAACCTGCCTAGGCCTTGGCTTAAAGGAACAGTGTATCAATGATAGAAGATAAATAAACCCCAGAAACCTGCTTCCAGCCAGGCTTGCTGGGACATTGGGTCAATGGGAGCTGTGGGCAGCCTGAAAGCCTGAAAACAACCCTCAATTCGTCACCCAGGCTGGCCACACCCCAATGGGGTGAGGGATGTTCCTGGGGGGCTTGGCCAGACTGCAAACAGCCATCAGCCCCTCACCCAGGCTGACCAGGCACGCCAGCAGGTGGGCATCCCCAGTGGGGTCCCAGACTGCGAGAGGGCACAGGCCAGGCTGAGGGACCTCCCAAGTGCACAAATTTTTGTGCACTAGACCCAGTCTCTTGATAAGATAATAAAGAAATAACATACTCTAAATCAATGATAGATTAATTACCCTATTGTTTCAGGAAAGGGGGGGAAGAAAGAAATAAACTCCAAATTTATCTTGTGGGGTACCTTTCTACAAATTGGTTCTTGGGAGAGTCTTTTTAGCCACTGAGAGCTAATATCCAGCTGCCAGTACAAAACAAAAGTCCTTGTTGCTAGGGTACATTGCTAGGGAATAGAGTTGCCAGTGTTGACAGATGAGATGATAAGGGCCAATGCCTTAGGTAAAGAGGCCCCTTACTAGGTGAACTCTTGCAATTTACTTTTTAAAATATATTTTTATTGATTTCAGAGGGAAGGTAGAGGGAGAGAGAGATAGAAACATCAATGATGAGAGGTAATAATTTATTGGCTGCCTCCTGCACGCCCCTACTAGGAATCTGGCCTGCAAACCAGACACATGCCCTGATGGAGGATTGAGCTGGTTCATAGGTTGATGCTCTACCAATTAGCCATGCCTGCCAGGCAGCATTTCAAGTCATATGTCTCACCTTTGGGAAATTCACTTTTATCAAATCGTTGAAAATTTCTCCTTTCTGTTTCTTCTCGTCTCCTTTTCTGCAGTTCCTTTTAGATGGTAAACTTCTAAATTAATGATTCATGTCTCTATTTCTTTCATATTACTCATCTCTATTTATTTTTTGTTCTACATTTGGGAGATTTCCTTAATTTATTTTTCTCTAGCCATATGTGTAGTTATATAGTTATATATAGTTATATATGTGGTTATATACATATGATTATATATTGAAGTAACCATATTTTCAATATCTAAGAGCTCATTCATAGTCTAATTTCTTCTTTCATAATAGTTATTCCATTTTTACATATCCAATGTCTTATTAAATCTCCTTGAAACTACTAATTAGCAAAACATTAACTCATCTTTCTATTTCTTGATTTATTTCTCCATTATAAATATTATTGTTTATGTTTCATTTGAATTGTTAATTTTTAAATTTGTGCTTTGATTTCCCTCAAATATTTGAAAATTTTGCTGCTCATGCATATTTGTGAATGAAAACTTAAAATGTTTAAAATAGGGAACTATGTGGATATCTTTAACAGTTGTGTTGATCAATTTATACAGCAAGTCTCTGCCCAGCTTGGGAGTTTTGACAGAAGTTTCAATGTTTGCAAACTCGGTGTGATTGGCATACTTTATTTATGATATAAGAACAAGGCAGAAAGCCTGTCTATCTCAACTCAAATATTTTCTTTCCCTATTCCCATGTTTTACAAACGTCTCCTGTGAATGCTCTGGGCTATGGCCTCTTTACTCTCTCTGTTTTGAATTCCAGTCAATCACTTCAACTCTTCACCTTCCCAGAATGCATCAAAAAAAGCTGATCTGGTAAAGCACTTCTGAGGAGGAAACTGCTCTTGCAGAACTTGTTATTTAAATGCAGAGGCAATGGAACTGTGAACAATGCACTGCCTGGGGGAGCAGGGAAGGTTGTTATGCTGGTGCCAGGATGGACCATCGAATGTGGCCTGACACTTGGGAGCCTTCCTGCAGGGCCACAAAGGGGGCAGGGGCCATATCTGCAAGACAAAGACCCCAGCGGGATATATATAGACAGGCTCTCTGCGTGTTTCTTCACTCTGGTTTGGAAATTATTCCCAGAGTCCACTAGTATTAATAAACAGGACCCCTCCCTTTCTCTAGGAAGTGTGCTTGATACTTTTTTGGTCTTCTGTAACACTTCCACACCACTATCATGTACTAAAATTATTACAAACTAGAGGCCCGGTGCACAAAAATTTGTGCACTTGGGGAGGTGCCCTTCAGCCTGTCCTGTGCGCTCTTGCAGTCTGGCTCCCCTGGGGATCAGGCTTAAGCTGGCAGTCAGACATCCCTCTGTCAGCCCGGGAGCCCTTGAGGGATGTTCACTTGCCAGCGGGGTGCATGTCTAAGCTGCAGTAGGACATCCTTAGTGCTGCTGAGGAGATGGGAGAGGCAGCCGTCAGCCTGGCTTGTGGCTGAGCAGAGCTCCCCCTGTGGGAGTGCATTGAGCGTCTGCCCCCTGGTGGTCAGTGTGTGTCATAGTGACTAGTCATTCCCAGTCCTTCTGCTGTTAGGGTCAATTTGCATATTACCCTTTTATTATATAGGATAGCCTTCTTTTATTGAAATGTGGTGGGGACTATGTTAACTCTGTCCTATTAAATCCCATTTCTGAGTATTTATCTTCTCACCATAAAATATACAGGTTTATTTTGATTGTAATATGAAAACACATATTCCTATTTGGGAAGAAAATGCTAATTCCTGAGGTGAAATTCACGTACAAACCTATCTTCAAGAAAATAATGCATGACTGTCTCTCTCGTTCTGCCTCTCCCAACTAAGCAACGTGACTAAAATTACAAACATGGGTGGGTGCTCCTTGCTTTTAAGACTTATAAGACCGAAAAGGGTATCAGCGTAGGGATAGAAATTAGGAAAGGCAGAAGAAGAAAGGGTGTCATTCCTATTACATTAGTTGTTTATCTTTCTGTTTCTTTGAGATCAAAGTCTGAACATTTTGAAACTGAATAACAACACAGTCCAGATGAAAGAAAAACTAGTTTTTTTTTTTTCCTCCCCTGTTCTGCCATTCATGGGTGAACCAACTTGGGTTAATGTTAGAGCCCTCTTGTGAAAAAGAGAAATAATACTATTGTCTACTTCAAAAGGGTGAGGTGAGGAAGTGCTATTTGTAAAGGGCTTTACCTAGTGCAACAGACAAATAGATGCATAATAAATATAATCTGTTACTTTTACATCAGACACAACACTGTAATGGAAACAGAGCCTTTATTTTATAAATGCCTATTGACTGGGAAAAAGCACACGCCCAGCACCCTGCTGTTACACCCCTTGTATCTAATTAGGCAGTGGCTCCAAATCACTAGTGAGGGAGGCGAAGAAATGTAACGCCATGTTAAATTGATGGAAATGCCAATATGGCAGTCGCGCTAAACAATTAAACCCTTAAGCAGTAACAGGCTCCATAACGAATTGAAAACTGAAAGATCACACTGATTCCAAGTTCCATACAGCCAATGTTCATGCTTTCATTTTTCTCTTCCTCCTGAGGTCTTACTTACATGGAAAAAATAATTAACAGAATAAGATCACAAGAATGCAAGAATGTGAGAGTGGACAGCAACTATCTGGAAGATACGTGGATAGTGAAAGGTGGAGTGAATGAATTCATATTCTAGAATAACTGAAGCAAAAGGAGGAAACTCTTTTGCCAAGAGAAGTGTAGGGAAAATTTGAATATAATGTAAGTAATGAAAGCTAGAAGTAAATTAAAGGCTCGAAATAAGGGGATTGGTGAATGCCTATCTCTGCAACAACTAAAACAACTCTGCCACAAACATCTACTTACAGCTTCATTTTATAACTGAAAATAAAATTGCCTGAGCATATTCTCATAAGATTGAGACATGGATCATGGTAGTCTTAGGTAAATCCTGTTCATAAGTTCCTCTCTCCCATTTACCAACCCTGTAGCATAATCCAGCAAAGACTTTCCAATTATTTTATTTGTCTACTTGTGGGTGACAACTATTGAAAAAATAGATATACATATAAAATGGCTAAAAAGCCTGATCATCTAATTAGAAAAACTTAAGCAAGTCTTCCTCATTTTAAAGACACATAGGCAATCAAGGGTCATAATACTCTGGAGGAGAAAATGGATAATTCAGTGTAAGATATATAAAAAGTGAAATATTTAGTAAAATAATCAGAGAGTAAAACATGATGATGACTTTAAAATGTGTTACAGTGTCACCACATTCAATCATATTTTACAAAGCAGAGCAAGATGCTAGGAAAACATAGTTCTGAAAATAAGAATGTCAAGAATATAAGTGTACGTGCTAAAACAAATGAGGGAAAATTAAAAAAAAAAAAAGATAAGAAAAGGATACCTGTATTTAGTGCAGCTTGGTAATATTTAAAAATCCCAGTTTCAGAAAACTGGCTGAAGGACTTTAAGAAAAAAATCCAGTTCATCTATACAGGGAAATGAATGATAATAGTATTGTGCTTCTCATCAGAAACTTCAAAATTGAAAGAAGGTGAAAAAAGCACTTTGCATTCTAAAGGAAATGACTTACAAAGTAAAACCATAGAAAAAGTTTAATTATCAAATAAAGATAAAATAAAATGAAGATAGATTTATATTTTGAAGGACTACTCTGGGTTTAATCTATAGAAAATGACAGTGAAAATCAAAAGAGATATATAAGCAGGAGATAGGACAAACAGACACCAGTCCATGATTTCATCTTGACAGCATACTGAGAAAGTAATGAGTTCAAATTACATGAGGTGTCAGTGGACTTCAGAGTAAGTGCTATCATGGAGAATGAAATCTGAGAGAAATTGCAATAATGACATAAATTCTTTTTTATTAAATTTACTAGGGGCCTGGTGCATGAAATTGGTGCACTGTGGTGGTGGTGGTGGGGGGGGGTGCTTTCTCAGCCCAGCCTGCTCCCTCTGACATACTGGGAGCCCTCAGAGGGTGACCTACTGACAGCTTAGGCCCGTTCCCTGCTCCCCTTAGGGGGCAGGGCTAAGCTGCAGTCTGGCCTCCCTTTGTGGGAAGGCTAATCAGGGGAAGCCACCAGCCCCATCACCCCACTGCTGCAGCCACTGCCAGTCACTGCAGCCACCAAGGTGTTTTCATCAACAGACTCCAGTCTCTTCACCATGAAGAAATGACAACTTTCTTTAGGCATTTTCAAAATGTGTCTTTCATAGGATATGATATTTCTTTCTTTCTTTCTTTTTTATCCTCACCTGAGGATATGTTTCCATTGATTTTTACAGAATGTGGAAGAGAAGGGAAAAATAGAGAAATGTAAAAGTGAGAGGAACACTTTGATTGGTTGCCTCCTGCATGAGACCTGACCTGGGCCCTGGCCAGGGAGGAACCTGCAACCTAGGTACATGCCCTTGGTCAAAATTGAACCCAGATCCTGCAGTCAGCAGGCTGAGGCACTATGCACTGAGCCAAACCATAGGGCACAGCAGTGGACCTTCGTGTTTTTTTTCTCAAGGAGTGTGGTAAAAAAACCCTAGATCACCTTTAGGGATTCTTAATACTCAAGTTACTAAGAATATTACCAATGGCATAAAGAAAGCTTAGCCAATGAGCTGTAAGAAAAGGTGTTTCCTTTGTAGTTCACTCTGATCACCAGTTCCACCCTTGCCCCTCTAATCCTAGCTCCACCCCTGCCCAGGCTGTAGTCTCTCTGCCTGAGGCTATAGGCCTGGGCAGAAGACCCCTAAGCCCCTCTGATCTCTGGCTTCACAGAGCCCAGGCCTCTGTCATTGCCAGCTCTGCCCTTGCCCCACTGGCAGCCTCTGGCCAAGGCTGCAGGCCTGGACAGGGGATCCCCAGGCCCCTTCAATCGCAGGCTCCACCCCTACCACTCCAATCACTGGCTCTGCCCCTGCCCAGGTCCTGAGATCGCTGACTCTGCCTCTGCCCCACTGCAGCCTCTGGCCAAGGCTACAGGCCTGGGCAGGAGACCCCCAGACCTCTGCTTTTCTGGCTCCGCTGGTGCCCATACTCCTGCGATTGCAGGCTCTGCCCCTGTCCCTTCAATCATTGGCTCTGTGGAGCCCAGGCCCCTGTGATCTCTGGCCTTGCCCCTGCCCAGGCCTGAGGCCTCTGGCTCAGGCCTTATGCCTGGGTAGAGCACCCTCATACCCCTCTGATCATGGGCTCTTCCCCTGCCCCCTCCAATCACTGGCTCTGCCCTTGCCCTTGTCTGAGGCCTCTGGCCGGGGAAGGGGACCCCCAGCCCCCTCTGATTGCTTGTTCTTCCCCTTGGGCCCCCTGCCTCCCCTACCACCTGCCTGGCTAACAGGCCTGACCACTTCAGTGGCGGGGTTGAGCCGAATTGGGCACCACCATCTTGTGGCCATGGGGGTGACCATCTTTGTCATGGAGTGATGCCTAATTTGCATATTACTCTTTTATTAGAGAGGATTGGGGTGACATTGGTTAATAAAATTATGTAGGTTTCAAGTCCACAATTCTATGATACATCATCTGTATCTTTCATTGTGAATTGACTACCCAAGTCAAATAATCTTCCATCTCCATAAATGTGGCCATCTTTACTCTTTACTACTCCCTTCACTCCTTCCCTCTGGTAACCACCATGCTATTACCCATGTCTATGAGTTTTTGTTTGTTTGTCTTATTTCTTCATTTGTTGCTTCCAGCTTTATATCCCAGATATGAGTGAAATCATATGGTTCCTGACTTTTTCTATCTGATTTCTCTTATCATGACATTTTCAAGATCCATCCATGTTGGCACAAATGGCAGTATTATATCTTTTCTTATGACTGAGTAGTAATTGCTGGAAGTAAATGTACCATATCTTCTCTTCAGTCATCTGGAGAAGACACTCCCGCTATTTACTTGTCTTAGTTACATAATTTTTTACTACTTCTTGCATTCATTTTCTTTACAATACCACATTGTTGTGCTCTTTATCTATGGATGAAGCTACCCTGCCCTTCATTTTATTCTGGGCTCAACGGTGAAAGTAGTTTTGGTCAATGAAATATAGGTAGGTGTGACAAAAGCACAGGCTTTAAAAAAGTCACATCAAGTTTGCTCTCTTCAAGACTGTAAGTCAGTTATAAAACCTGTTATGTGTATATACTTGGTGTTTCAGAAGGAGAAGAAAAAGAAGAGAGAAGGGAAGAAATCAAAATAAATATTTATAGCAATAATGATCAAAAAGTCTCCAAATTAATAATATTCACCAGCCCTAACCTGTTTGGCTCAGTGGACAGAGCGTCAGCCTGCGGACTCAAGGGTCCCAGGTTCAATTCTGGTCAAGGGCATGTACCTTGGTTGTGGGCACATCCCCAGTAGGGGGTGAGCAGGAGGCAGCTGACCGATGTTTCTCTCTCATTGATGTTTCTAACTCTCTATCTCTCTCCCTTCCTCTCTGTAAACAATCAATAAAATATATTTTTTCAAAAAATATAATAATATTCACCGTATTGTAGACCAAGAAAGTTTGAAGGAAGTCTGAGAATTATTAAAAAAAAACACATAAAGAAATACCACGACACATCATATTCAAACTGCAGAAAACCAAAACACAGAAAATGCTGTATAATAAAAGGATAATATGCAAATTGTCCAAACACTCAATGCAGGAGCTGCCCCCTGGTGGTAAGTGCGCTTCCACAGGGGGAGCAACGCTCATTCACAAGCCAGCCTCACTGATCCTTAGCACTGCCTTAGAGGTGGGAGAGGCTTCCACCATCACTGCTGCACTCACCATGGCTGGCGGGTTCATGGATGGCAAGTGAAGTGGTGGTGGTGGGATCCTCTCCCACTTCTGTGGCAGCGCTAAGGACCCCTTGGGGGATGTATGACTGCCAGCTTAGTTTCACTCCCCATGGGCAGCAGGCCTAAGCTGGCAGGTGGACATCCCCCAGGAGTCCCAGGCTGTGAGAAGACTCAGGCCAGGCTGAGAAACCCACTGCAGTGCACAAATGTCAAGCACTGGGCCTCTAGTATTGAATAATACAAAAAAGAAATGCCTTATTTAAAGACCCTAGGACAAGAATTACAGTGGAAATGACACATATAAGATTGTGAAGTCAAATATTTAATGTTGAAAAACTTCTAGAATTCTATATTTAGCAAAATTATCCTTATGAAAAAGGAGAAATAATGATTTTCTAAAGAAGCAAAACCAGAATTTAATCCTTATAGACCTGTTCTGCATGAAATGATAAACTTCTTCATAAGGAGAAAAATGATATAGATGAAAAACACAAATCTATATAAAGAAAGATAGAGCATCTGAGAAGGAATAAAGTTAAAATAAAACCTTTTTTAAAGTGATCTAAAATATATTTTGTTTAAAATAATAATAGTAACAATGTACAGACTAATTATATATTATGAATAAATTAAAAGAATGGCAACAATGTCATAAGGGAGGGATTGGAACTGTTCTAATGTAAGGTACTTGTATTAAACAGAAAGCAGTATGGTGTTATTTGAAGGTGGGTTTTGATTAATTAAAAATATATATTGGGAACACTGACCTAACACTAAAACATTTAAAAGAAGTATAATTGATATGCTAAGAAAGTGGATACAATGGAATCAAATTATTTCATGAAAAAGTAAAAGCAACTTTGTTTAGTTTATTGCTCTACCCCTGAAACCTATAAATCCTGGCTCATAGAATAGAACAGCATATATGTGAACATGAATAAATATATGAGTGACAAAATGATATAAAGTTTGGTTAGCTCTGAAAGTTACAATATATTGTCAGAGTTTTAGAAAGATTAAAATGACTAAAATTTATTAAAATAATATCAGTGTTGACTGTTTCATAAGAACTTGTTTTTCTTTATTAAGAAACTAGGGGCCCAGTGCACAGAAATTTGTGCACTCGGGAGGTCCCTCAGCCCGGCCTGTGCCCTCTCACAGTCTGGGACCTCTCGGGGGATGTCCACCTGCTGGCATGCCTGGCCAGCCAGGGTGAGGGGCTGATGGCTGTTTGTAGGCTGGCCATATCCCCTTCAGGGAGGAGGGATCCCTGCTGGGGTACCTGGCCAGCCTGGGTTAGGGGCTGAGGACCATTTTCAGGCTGGCCACATCCCCTTCAGGGAGTGGGTCCTGCTGGGGTACCTGGCCAGCCTGGGTGAGTGGCTGATGGCTGTTTGCAGCAAGGGTGGCTGGGACTTATTTAACTTCTAAAGTTGAAATTTTGTTGCTTTAACCAGAGCCCAGGTCAGGTTGCCCCTGACAATCCAGTCTCCCAGTGCTTCCTTGAACCCAAGGCAGGAAGCAGGTAACTGAGGTTTGTTTATCTTCTATAATTGAAACTTTGTTGCCATGAGCGGAGGCCACAGCTGGCCTAGGCAGACAGGAACCTTAGCTTCCTCCATCACTTGGGTAAGCCTCCTGCTTATTCCACCTCAGGCTGCCCACAGCTCCCATTGACCCAACGTCCCAGCAAGGCTGGCTGGAATCAGGTTTCTGGGGTTTATTTATCTTCTATAATTGAAACATTGTTGTTTTGAGCAGAGGCCCAGCCGGTCTAACAGAATTCCCCTGCTTATCCCAGCTCTATGGATGCCGGCCGCCATCTTAGCTGGGTTAATTTGCATACAGCCACTCTGATTGGCAGGTTGTTGTGGCTTGGCTGGTAGGCGTGACTGAGGTGTCTTGGAGTGAGGGTCAATTTGCATATTACTCTTTTATTAGATTAGATTAATGTAAGTACCCCCCACTCACCTATACAAAAAAAAAAAAAAAATCCATAGATATTTGCTTAAGTCAAGAAAAACAAAAATTGTTTTCCAACCATACTTATTTAAACAGATAAATATTTATAGAGAAAATAACTGTGTCTCTATTTTCAAACATTTATCAAAATTTTTTAAATCAGTATTACAGTTTTTACTAATGAAACTACAGTCCTTGTAATTGTAGGCCAATATTTCACACTTGTCTACATCTTGAATTTTGTCAAAGCACTTAATTATCAACAGAAAACTGTGACAGCATCATTTAAATGTATTCTTCACTTATATGTCTAATGTTATTCTCACAAGATCAAATAAATTTTCACAGCCAGGGTGACAAATTAAATTGTTTTTATTAAACTCACTTTATAAAACATAAATCTCTAAAATAGTTCTGTAAATAATTTCAAAGTAATAAAAAACTGGTCCATTATAAATATTTTCCATGTTAAATAGCTTATCATCTAGTTAACATTTAGTAAAATATTTATTAGTCTTCAAAACAGTAGTTATGGTTCTGTGTTCAAAAGTTAAAGACTTTCTTTTGTCATTTTCCTTTAAATCTTTTTTTTCCTCTCTCCTATTATCTGAAGAACACTTCACATATCCATTTTTCAAGACAGAAACAAGTCTTATTCTTCTCCTTAAACTCTATCCATGTTGTTTCCATTGGGAAAATACATAAGTAACACAGTATGCTGTTGAATTCCATAAAATCCAACAGCCACAGTGTGTGGAGACTCCTGTGATACGGCCTCTGCTATGTTCCTAGACATACGTGTTACCTGTTACTAGTTCATGCCTTCTTTTTAAACATTTGTGTGGTATCTGTCCTCTCCAGTGTTTGATCCGTCCAACCATCCCATTAGGAATAAGGCCTTTTTTCTTCCCCACAAAGTTGTCTCTGCCAACTCCAAGTCTTTGGTTGTACTGCAGCTTCAAAACAACCTGCCCTGCGTCCCAACATTGGGATAGGCAGACTGACCAAGCTGTTGATCTTCTGCATCTGTTGGTTAATGGGCATGAGGATCCCAATGTGGCCAAGTGGCAGTCTCACATACCTGTTTAAAGAGAATTTTACTTTTTCCTAACATTTTTTGTGTCCTTTGGAGTAATTCTTACTCCACTGAGAAATAACATCTGTAAAAGAGCAGCCAAATTGCATATAGGAAGACAAACCTTGATATTGCTAGAGGCATTAGTAAGAAAATTCATTCTCATTTTACCCCCTTGACTCTCACATGTCTGAATGCAGGCTATGGAGGAAATATGTCGGTCATTGATTCAAAGTATATGTTGCAACTTGGAATATATTATCTTAACACAACAAGGCATTGTCTAATGCCATCCACAGTTTCTTCAAGCTGGTGATAGTTAAAACCAAGAAGTTAAAATAAGAGGTTAATAACAGAAAATTCCATTATTCTTCCTTTGCTATAAAGTAGACTCCCTAGAAAGTGGCAAGGCTGTCCAGAATACTATTGCTCTAAATGCTCTAAATAAGGTTTCCTGTATGTCTGTCTATAGGTGACATGTTCCATAAATTTACTAAATAAATTTAGAAAGATGAACATTACAAAAACCAACAATAAAAATGTTCTTATAGAGAAATGCTGGTAACATAGACTATAGACTGGCAAGCTTACTTAGCTGCAAAATGTGACTCGTAGGAGGTGGGTATACACACTAAGCAAATTACAAAATTTGCCAATTTATATTGATGAAACTAGTCAGATAAGATTGTTGGTTCTTCTCTCATCTATAATTATCTGAATTTTGTCAGAGATAAAGAACTATAATAATCATGACAGAATTCATGGATAATGTAGCAATTAGGTTTTTTATAATTGAAGAGCTGAGAAGTAAATATCACTTTGATGAGCAGGCACAGAGATATACTAACAAGTCCTCATGAAGCATAGTACAGATGGGTGACTCGAAGCTTTTACAGGGGAAGCTGAGATTCGAGTATGTCCCTGACAATTTTTGGACAGGTCTGTAAAGATCGTTGCCACAACAAAGCTTCTAGAGGCACTGTTGTTAATGTAAGATGAGCAGTCAAGATGTAGAGATTAAAGATGAGCCCAAAAAAATGAAATTCATCTGAAGCCCAACAGGCAATTCTGTGTCCATTACCTTATCTGACTTCAAAGGCCTACAGAGAAACAGTGGCCACTTCATAATTTCCATGATTTATAGTTATACGCAAGGGCCCAGCCAACATGGCTCAGTGATTGCGTACCAACCCGTGAATCAGGAAGTCATGGTTGATTCTCAGTTGGGGTATATGCCGGGGTGGTGAGCTCGATTCCCAGTGTGGGCCATGCAGGAGGCAGCCAATCAATGATTCTCTCTCATCATTGATGTTTCTATGTCTCTCTTCCTCTCTCTGAAATCAATAGTAAAAAAAAATAATAATAATAAATAAATAAAATCATAGCAAGATCCTTCTTTGTTCTACTCTATATTCAGTGAAAGAGACTCTGGAAAATATAGTTCCAAGCTTACGCTAACCAGCAATGAATGGGTTGCTGGACTTAGTAAATAAAAGTATCGACCACCTTGTTAAAGTTGAATATTTTATGTGATTATTTTAATTTAGATACATTCAATATTTATGGGACTAGTATCATACTCTACTCTACTTCATTCCACTCTATTTAATATTTTTAGTGTAAGCACGCTTCTTGCAATACTTGAGACAAACTTATCCTAAAAGTAATGTTCATCATTTGAAATTGAAATTGAACTGAGTTTTCTGTACTTTACATCAATGCCAACATCATCACTATTTAGAACAAATCACCTGGAGGAGATGTATCTACTGGGATAGACAGATTGGAGTAAGACTAGAAAGGGTCTCAAAGCCACATTACTGTCTATATTCAAGATTCTTTCATGTATGTGTTCTCATTTGACTTTTATAGCAGCCTCCTAATTTTTTAAATAAATAATTAGAAAGTATTTAGAAGTAATGAAATAGATAATGAAAATTGGGTTAAGTTTACTATCTTTGCCAAATGATTTCATTAGCTTGGCTATAAAATATTTAATACCACTTAGAACAAATATTTAGGTAAATATTTTTTTAAAAAAATATGTTTTTTTTGATTTCAGAGAGGAAGAGAGAGAGGAGAGATAGCAGCATCAATGGTGAGAGAAAATCATTGATCAGCTGCCTCCCACATGCCCCACTCTGGGGATCGAGCCCATATCTTGGACATGTTCCTTGCCTGGGAATCGAATCATGGTCTCCTGGTTCATAGGAGTGTTCAACCACTGAGCCACACTGACTAGGCTAGAGAAATCTTTTAATATCTGCATATAATAAGTCTTGTATCTGTCATAGAAGCACAATTTGAAAATTGGTGCTAGTGTTTGCAATGAAGAATTATGATAAAAAAATTTTGCAAAATAAGTACATAACATCTTTAAGTTTTTTATATGTACAAATTATGAACTAGCATACACAACAACGTTCTTATACTTTTTGTATTTATGGCATCTTACTAAAAATAAGGCTAAATGCAATTAAATTTATGCTTCAAAATAATACATTTTTAATCTCTCTGTAGTTCTTCTGCATTCAAACATCCAATTGTTCTAGAAAATCAAATTTGCGTCTTAGAACCACTAGAGGCAGTCTCTTCACGTACATGGCTGGTGCCGTACATTTTAGCCATAGCAGAAATAACTTTTCTTCAACCCTCTTATCTCTGAAGGCATTCCGCTGACATCCTTTTGTTCTGTTGAAACAGGATTGACAATGCATGCATTATTTGAAACTAATAGCTCAAACCTGCCATCATAGAAGAAGAAATAGTCGATGCCCTTTGAATATTTTGCCCTAGATGTCCATCACCATAGACAATTAATTGAGTTGCACTGTTACTATATTCAGTTCTTGGACTTTCTGCAGGAACTGCCAGGCAAAGGTTCTAATCAATGCCAATCAAAATGGCAATTTTGTGGTATTAACATTTTGAGGACTAAAACGTATTTAATTATAAATTTATACTCTATCAGATTCAAAAATATCTAGCAGATGGCTCATTGAATTGAATATCCAATTGACCCAGACTTGGTGGGCCTTATGCCCAAGACAAAATTTTTCAAATTTATTAGCAGTTGAGACAAATTCAGCCCTTTTTATTTTCAAGATTTTTTTTATCATGTTATATAAATATTTGAAAGAATTTGCTTTGCAAACTTATCTCCTCTTATGTAAATAACATTAAATTGCTTCTTGAGACTTTGATTCTGTATCAGAATCACTGAAACTAACTGGGGCCACTTGAAATGTTGATTCCACTTATGTCCAATGGAGTTTAAAAGAACAGTTTATCTAAATTTACATGAGTTTACTACTATATACCTGGAAGCATGAAAGAACTCGTATCTATTTTGTAAAATATGCATTGTTTATTTCAATCACATGTAAATTATTTTGAAATATGCAAACAGTCTTGAGTCAAGTTTTAAAAATACACTTTAAACAAAAAAAGCACCAAACAAACCAAATGAGTATGTGGTAGGAAAAATAGTTGTCAAAGCACTTTTGCTATACACATAGGTATCTTAAGCACGAAAACAATAATTTCAAGGCTGCTTAAACAGTGGGTAAATGCTTAGGCAAGTGAAAATGATTCCACGCCTTTGGGGTTGTCCTATTACTAACTGCACATGAGCCAATCTATGATTCACAGCCACCAAACCCATGCTGAGATATTCAGAATTGCTCCCCAACTTTCTATCATCATGTCACAGATTGTAAAACGTGGATAGCCAAGTGACTATTTCTTTAGGATGGCAAAAACTAAAATGTAACTATTGTTTTCCCCATTTCACAGAAAGTAACTTCAGGCTATTAATTTGCCCAAATCCCACAGGTGGAAAGAGGCAGGTGCAGGATTCAAATCTTGATCTTTTTAAGTACAAAGACTTTGCCTCTTGCACTGTTTGTGCTACTTTAGAGAAAATGCGTGTTTTATTTAAACAAGTTGTAGAAGAATGATTGCTTTTCTTCCACCACTCACATTACCCCAACATAACAAATTAGTTTCTGGAGAACTCCATAGGCTTGATTTGCTTTTCTTTTTTCAAATCTATTTCATTTTTAAAAAGTGTAAATTCAGCGATTTTTTTCCAGCAGTAACTACAATGTATGTGTATAGATCAAAAGACAAGGAAGCAGGAGGGTATCGGGAGGAAAATAGGCCTTTAACTTAAAAAACAATACTCTTTTTTTAAAGGATTTTAAGTACTTTTGTAATGCTCAGACTCTATGCATCACACAGAGTGATTGAAGAGGGTCTAATATTTTTTAAAAGGATTGGAAGAGGAGACTTCTCACTTACCCTTCAATATAATTCATTATGATCTCATAACAATTATTTCCTTTTCCTTTCTGCTGAGAAGCTCTAAAGTTGAATATACATCCTCAATATTTATATATTAGGAAATTTTAAAAGAGTTCGAGCTCTGTCTGTGTTTCCCTCCCACTCACTCCGTGTTGTCTTTGTGTTCCGCTTACTGACTCTAGAATCTGAAAGCTTTTTTCAGCAGAATTATTACTACCAGTGGGGGAGGTGTTATTTCTTTCCTTGGCTTAAACACACAGCTCAATAAGCCAGTCAGAGAAAGAGAAATATCACATGATGTCACTCATTTGTGGAATATAATGAACAACATAAACTGGTGAACAAAAACAGATCCAGAGACAGAGAAGGGTGGATCTGATCATCAAACCTCAGAGGGAAGGCAGGGGAGGGCGGGGGTAAGGGGGAGAGATCAACCAAAGAACTTGTATGTGTAAGGTCTGGGGGCTGGACAGACAAGGGACCTTCAAGATGCCACCCACTGAGCCAAACAAACATCCCAAGGCCAAACTGCTGCTGTGATGAAACCTGCGCAGTAAAAACACCCTCCTTAAGGACCGTCTGGAATTTCTCAGGATGGCCAAGATGCAGTTGTACAAACTCCCCTCTTGAACTCAAATCAACTCTCCCCCCACCACCATCTACCACAGACAAACCTGATTGGCCCAACAGCAGCATAAAGAAGCTTTACCAGGTTTGTGTGTTCCCCGGCCCGTTTCCCCCAACCAGAGAACCTCACCCGAGGGCAATCAATAAACGCGATCTTTCGCTTTTACCCTGCTTGTCTTGGTCAACTTATTGGTTTGGGTCGGATTAAGTCTTACAGTATGCATGCACATAAGCCTAACCAATGTACTCAGACAACAGGGGTGAGGGAATGAGTGGGGAGAGGGGGCAGTGGGGGATAAGAACATAATACCTTAATCAATAAAAAATAAAAATAAAAACAAAACAAAAACACACAGCTCAATCACGACACTCCAAAAATTAAGGTGTCCTAACTTCATGCTTACTTAATTGTTCAAGGTATTTTTGTTTGTTTATTTGTTTGTTTTATGCTACTGTTGGTGTTTATATTATTCATTCCAAGAGTGAAGACATTCCTTGTGTTTTAATCTGCTATATTCCATAAAGCAGTGTCATTTAAATGCCATTTCCTTTTGTTGTTGATTATATTTCCTTTTAAATGACTTTTTTTACGATGAGGTTCACATACTGAAGTGATTTTGTTTTGCTTTGTTGATAATTTGCAAGAAAAACCCTATGAAACATTGATGTTCACTGGGTAACTCTAGTGACTATAAGTAGTTCATTCTCATTTCTATAGTTTTATTATGCAGCAATTACTATATCTTTTTATGGAGTTTGGCAATATTTGTTTTAAAATGAAAAAAATGCAAACTTATAAACAGATTTATACAGTCATGTGGTAATATTTAAATCAATGCGATCTGTATGTGGTGCTTTTAATTTCAAAAAATGATCCAAAATACTTCACATGGACCATGAACCCAGCCAGAGCTGACAACTAAACATGAGTGACTCTTCAGGTACTTCTAAAATGGCTGAGTTTATCATTTTTTAACTTCATGACCCAGTTTACATGCATAATTGAAATTTAACCTCAGGCCATGCAGTCAAGGTTTTTCCTTTTGATAACTGTTTGTTAACATTTCACCGCCTAGTACATTGGCGTTAACATATGTTTAGCTCAGACTTGCCTCATTTTTTAACTGTGCATTAATCAGTTTGGATTAAAATCCGTTTAAGGAAATTAACCATAGGGTAGACCTTGTGAGGACACAGATATAGACAAATATGTAGGGACCATTTCAGGTCATTCCATTCATTCTATATAATTTTCTTTGTAAAATTTGAGATTTCAACTTATTTTAAATATTTTTGTTAAGTGTCATATGTTACTGTTTTTCAACAATAGCATAGTAATTCTGTTTATTATTGCCTGAAACATAAGATGTAAAAACTAAAAAAAAAATAATATCAAACATTTTGAAAGTGTTTTCATTGAATATTCATAACAAATTGCTATCGGCAACTCTCTAGAGACTTTTCTGAGGGAGGGGAGGAAAGCTATCTGTCAAAGATTCACACTAAAAATATTTCCTTATTAAAGTGTAATCAATAAACTGTTAGTCCTCCCTGGAACTAAATGCATTCTTAAATACTATCTGATTCCAGAAGGTGTGCTTCTAATTCTTCTGTAACACCACATTCTTACCTGGCTGAATAGTTTTATTTCACTTCTGATTTATGACTTGCTTCCTGACTATATATGACTGCTATTAGTAATAGTTAAGTTAGTGTTGCATATTGGAAAGAAAATGGTAGTCGAAACCAGAAAAATCTATGAAAATATTCTAGCTCTGGTAAGGTCTGGTTGAGTAGAATTCAATCAAATTTTGTATTCATTCAAATTTTTGAATGACCTAATATGCAAGGATTATTTTGAAGATTAAATAATATAGGTTTTAAGGTTCATACAATCAGTATAGTATATATTTAGAACTCAGTTTTTTAAATTCCACCACCCTTTTCTTATTCTCCTCTAATTGTTATTACTCTACTTCCCCTAAAAATGTTTTTATATTGTCCAGTTCTTGAATTATATTCTTCCCAATGTCCATGACTTTTTCTGAAAGCTTGCTACCCTTACTCTCACTGCAGGGATCAGTCTTGTAATTGAGGTGGTTGTGGTAAACATGTTGGCCTAACATGGCTCAATGAAGAAAGTAAAGATATAACAAATCAAACAGATGCCTTCCATGGAGAGTATGAGATGGAATAATGCTCTAAGACATCTCAAGTATTTGAGATCATCTCTCCAGAAACTAGTTTTCTGTTCCAAAAAAAATAGCTACTGTATATTTCCTCCATAACTTGTACAATCACTGTTTCATCTGGCAATCATCACTATTTCACAATTCTGATCCCTGAGGGGAGGAGCTAGTTATTATTTTCTCTTAAGTGTTTTAAGTGATTCCTTTTCCAAACTGTCACAAAACTTGATATTAATTTCAAGACTCAAGTAGACTCATTAATTTGTCTACCAAACCCAAAGTGAGCTTTCTCTTAGCATGCATAAATAGCCTCTTTATAGGTATTTTCAGCATAATTTCAAAATCCACAAGTAGAAGTTTAGGATACTTTTAAATACTAACCATTAGGATTATTTAAGTCTTGATGTTCCTTAGCAAAACATGAATCATCCACTAACTTCTTCTAATATGTAAGTAAGGTAACCAATTAACAAATATGTATAGTAAAGAACTAAAATGAGAATGCATGGGTGCTCTGTTTTCTAATTATATTGCAATAGTAATTTATGACAATCTGAGTTACAAAATTCTCATGTTATATATACTAGAGGCCTGGTGCACAAAAATTTGTGTACTTGGGGGAGGGTCCCTCAGCCCAGCCTGTGCCCTCTCACAATCTGGGACCCCTGGGGAGAGGTCCACCTGCTGGCTTAGGCCCACTCCCCGGGGGATCAGGCCTAAGCTGGCAATCAGACATCCCTCTGGCAGCCCGGGGCCCTTAGGGGATGTGCAATTGCCAGCAGGGAGCAGGCCTAAGGTGCAGTCAGACATCCTTAGTGCTGCTGAAGAGGCAGGAGAGGCTCCCACCACAACCGCTGTTCTGGCAGCTGTCAGCCTGGCCTTTGGCTGAGCAGAGCTCCCCCTGTAGGAGTGCATTGACCATGAGGGGCAGCTCCTGCATTGAGTGTCTGCCCCCTGGTGGTCAGTGTGTGTCATAGTGACCAGTCATTCCCAGTGGCTCTGGTGTTAGGGCAAATTTGCATATTACCCTTTTATTATATAGGATAGAGGCCTGGTGCATGGGTGGGGGCCAGCTGGTTTACCCTGAAGGGTGTCCCAGATCAGGATGGGGGGTCCCGCTGGGGTGCCTGGCCAGCCTGGGTGAGTGACTGATGGAAGTTTTCAGGTTGGCCACAGTCCCTTCAGGATGAGGGTCCCTACTGGGGTTCCTGGCCAGCCTAGGTGAGGGGCTGATGGCTGTTTGAAGGCTGGCCACAGCCCCTTCAAGGTGAGTGTCCCCTTATGGGGTGCCTGTCCAGCCTAGGTGAGGGACTGAGGGCTGTTTTCAGGCTGGCCACATCCCCTTCAGTGATGGGGTCCCTGCTGGGGTTCTTGGCCAGCCTGGATGAGGGGCTGAGGGCTGTTTGAAGGCTGGCCACAGTCCCTTCAGGGAGGTGGGTCCTGCTAGGGTGCCTGGCCAGCCTGGGTTAGTGGCTGATGGCTGTTTGCACCAAGGCTGGCTGGAAGCAGGTATCTGGGATTTATTTATTTTCTGTAATTGAAACTTTGTTGCTTTAACCAGAGCCCAGGTTGGGTTGCCCCTGACAACCCAGGCTCCCAATGCTTTCTTGAGCCCAACCTAGCTGGAAGCAAGTCTCTGGGGGTTATTTATCTTCTATAATTAAAACTTTGTGGCCTTGAGCGGAGGCCACAGCTGGCCAAGGCAGGCAGGAACCCCATCACCGAGGCAAGCCTCCTGCTTGTTCCAGCACCATGGCTGCTGGCCACCATCTTGGCTGGGTTAATTTGCGTATAGTCACTCTGACTGACTGGTGGATGTGACAGTTGGCTGGTGGGCATGGCTTAGGTGTAGTGGAGTGACACCAATTTTCATATTACTCTTTTATTAGATTAGATGACTGCTATTAGTAATAAGGTTATAAGTAGTTTTGAAATGCAAGTGAAATATAAAATAACTGGAATCTTTTTAAATTAGAAAATGTATTTGAAATTGTACATTTTCAAGTTTGGGAAGTAAAAACGTTGTAAAATGTGTTTATGAAAACAGTATTAAGTAAACCAAAATCTTGTCTTCACATTTTTAGAATAGTCTAAAATAATGGCAATGTGCAATTTTGCATGTTTTTTTTGGCAATTCATATCCTAATCATCTTGTGAACTATACTTGGAGAGGATTAGACTATAAAAACCGTCATTTTTCCCCCCATAAATCCAAATTAGTTTCAGAGCAGGTGATGAACAGACATAAAGAGAAAAGTCCTTCTCCATCAGCAATGTCTCTAGACACTCAAACATAATGAGAAATCATGTAAGTACAGCAATTAAGTCAACTGAGTGGTTTTAATGTTTAATGATTGGTTTTGTTTCTAACTGAAGCCAACAAAGAGTTATTGCCATGGTATGTGCTCCTGGATGACTTTTGACAGCAAGATTGTAGAGTATTGTTTTCTGACAAAATCTGTAGAACATATGAAATATTTGTTAGATACAAAAACAAAAGACAATTTTATGGCACTTTATATAGGATAAAACATCCCCTTTCCATGACAACTTAATAAGATAACATCATTATAAGCATCATCATCATTGTCATCATCATCATCATCCTTATTCCATTATCTCATTAAGAAATTTAATTCAGAAAGTCACATAGTTGTATATAGTCAGATATTTTAACTTTCTTTTCATTATAGCAAATGTTTATTGCTATCTCTCTAAAATGTATGTTTATGCCCTAACCGGTTTTGCTCAGTGGATAGAGCGTCAGCCTGTGGACCTGTCCCAGGTTCGATTCCGGTCAAGGGCATGTACCTTGGTTGCGGGCACATCCCCAGTGGGGAGTGTGCAAGAGGCAGCTGATCGATGTTTCTTTTTCATTGATGTTTCTAACTATCCCTCTCCTTTCCTCTCTGTAAAAAGTCAATAATATATATTTTAAAAAATTAAATAAATAAATAAATAAAATAAAATGTATGTTTATGGGAAAGTATGTTTTTTCATTGAGAGTGACAAAGGGGCTCCTAAACTTCAGAGTGTTGTTTTCATGCTTTCCTCTCCCCGGCTTCTTGATCAATCTCCCTAGTTTTGTCTGAAGCCAAAGTTCATGTTTATATCTTCATTACTTATGCTATAGGATCATTTGACTCTTGCAATGTTGGCCATTGTGTGATACCCAGTGACTCTCAAATTTCAGCTTTCATCTATCGTTGTTGTCTGAGAATACTTGGGAATATCTTGAACTTTACTATATAGCTACTTTGGGTGATCTATTGTCCCTGTATCTCTTCTTACTCTATCATGATATTCATACTTTTATTTTTCATTAATATAATGGATAATTTATATAACATATAACTTTATTTATTTCTCTAACTGATTATGGCCTTCTAAAATGATGTAACTCTATATTATTTATTGCTGATCCACAGAACTCAGATTAGTACTGACACAGTATAGATTCCTTTGTGAGAAATTATTGAATAGACAACAATATTGACAACAATAACATTTTAAGTGGTTCATGTTCTTTATGTTTAAACATTAGTATTGAATATGTTATACAACAAATTTTTTTATTTTATGTTAAAACTTGACTATCTAAAAGGTATTACTATAATGTAGCTTTGCCTTCTCATTCTAATATATTGCATCTCATATATAAAATTATTCAATTGGAATTATTATGCTTTGGTTATTTAAAAAATTATAGTATAGCTCTGTGCAAGCAATTCTACTATTGAAAACAATTAAATTTAAATCTAACTTGAACTGATAATGCTTTTTAAAGCAATAAGGATCAAAATGAAAATCACTATATGCTGAGCACATAAAATATAGTAATCCTGGGAAAGACTTATCTGAGTTAATAAATATTTCAAGTTACATAATACTTTATAGCATATAATTTTATCATCTCTGGTATATATTTTCATTGAGCTCAACTACTTATGAATATTTGATGAGTAGATAAAAATTATTAACCTTACTCTGGTTTTATAAAAATGTGGGTTCCCTATGTGCTTTAGTGTTTTGAAAATTACATTGCCCATTTCCATACTCTTAAAAATACTTTTGATAAAAAACATTTGACATAATTCAGAGTTATAGTAAGCCTAAATCGAGTAAAGAAAAATAATATGATAATAGTTCACCAAGTCATATGAAATCTACTTTATGTAATTTCTGCTTGATGTTAAATGGAACCATAATAATAAGAAGAAGACTATATATCTCTTAAAATTATCCTATTTCCTTGCATTTGAATGTGTTAAATAAATATATCAGTCACTGAAATCTCCATGTCTTCTTAGGAATTTATATTTTCTATAATAATGGGGAAACATGGAAATAAGCACCAAATAATCATGATGACAATGATGATTATGACTATGATGATGATCCAAGACAAGGTCCATGAAGACAATGAAGGTCATGATAAGAAACAACTCTCGAATATGAATCTACCAGAAGCTGGGATAAGTAGTTGGATGCATGTAGGACATCTGAGAAAAAGCAGGAGTAAAGAAATGGAAATGAAGTAGAAAAGAGAGGTGATGGGACAAAGGAGGAGGAAAGGAAATTGCAGATGTATTACTGAACTGTGGGCAACTGGGGCTCATTGCTACTTGGGTTCTATGAGGAATTGTGTAGGGTATGCCATAGAATTGTATCGCCTAAGTAGGGGAGGTGAAATTGCACTAGGGGTTAACCTTTACTCCTATGCCCACCCCATCTTTACTCCTTGAGTTTTTCCTGGATGCAGTACATCTAAAAAAATTTCCCTACCAAAAAAAAAAAAAAAAATTAGCTGAGACAGAAAAGGTGAGACATGACTTAAAATCCCAGGAACTCTCTACCACACATGGAGCTGTTGCAGGTGAGAGATCAAAGGTTTGGAATAGGGCCTTTTGTAGCACAAATACTATGTGCTACAACACCTACTAATGATGACAACGATATCTATGAGTGTGGAAAATAATGTATGAAAAGCTTAATAACATCCTTAAGGTTACAGAGATAGAAACTTATAGAACAGGGATTCAACCTATGGTCTAAATTTCCAAAGCTAGTGTTCCTAGCTCAATGCTATCCTGGTTTAGTTTGTTTTAAGTGTACGATGATGACAAAGCCAGATCAAAATGCTGAGAGTTAAATCAAAATGACATTAACTTCTATAGTCTTAAGGCTACGCAATAATCCCTTTAAAGTAAATGGAATATCTAATCTAATAAAAGTGTAATATTGAAATTAAGTGTTTCTTCGGGATGCCTAAGCCATGCCCACCAGCCAATCAGAGTGGCTTTATGCAAATTAACTCAGCCAAGATAGTGAGCACCGGCTGCCTTGCCACAGGCCCAAGCTGCATTTCTCCCACTCCCTGATCCCAGCAAGGAGACTGAGGAGCAGAAGAAAGGTGGCCCGGGCCAGCAGCGAGGCCCTGGGCGCCCGCCTCGCTGTCTACCCGGGGCCAGGTTTCCCAGTCCTGACTGCTGGGGGCCTCAGATGTGGCTTGGGGCAGGCCCCCAGTGGCGACACTCACGCACACACACACAAAAGGTGCCTGCCAGACTGGGGCCATCATAGGACATCCACTGAGGGGTTCTGGACTGTGAGTGGGGGCAGGCTGGGCTGAGGGACGCCCCCCCCCCCCGTGCACAAATTTCGTGCACCGGACCCCTAGTGTATAATAATTATTAACTATGCTCTTGGTTACCTATTTCCTAGATTCCAGTATTTCCTATAACTATAAGAAGTTAGGTCTAATTATCATTATTTCCTCCAGGAATGCTGCGCTCTGTGAATTTATTCGATGTCCTAAGCTAAGGCACAAGGAATACTATGATAACTGATAAGATAGAGTTTACTTTGCAGCGTCTTATAATATCTCCATTGCAAGTCAGAGCTCTACTATGTGGGTTAATGAGCCATTCAGAGGTTAAGTATGTCTTGTTTAACTTGACCAAACTTTCACATTAATATGCCTTGCCACTGCATCATTAAATGCTGAACTTTCATTTCTTCTATGTATTAGATGTTGTGTTTATATAAGGCTAGTTTTCATAAAATATTTAATAAATTGGTTATTTCTTTATCTTTCTCCATTATTTCCCTACCCAGACTAATGTTTTTCACATGAATAAATCAAGCGCCAACTTTCATACCATGGTAGTACTTTAGGTAAATCGAATAAGAACACGCAGGATTAGTAATTAAGACAGCACCTGAAGAGCATCAAACACACTTTGATACAAGGAAAGAGTAAGTAGTTGCCTGACGCACATATACACACGTATTTGTGCATGCGTACAACATAACTTGCCTTTAACATTTGCTAGTTTGAGCAATGGATAACTGAGCACACAAAAACGTGATGAGAGAGAGAGAGAGAGAGAGAGAGAGAGAGAGAGAGAGAGGGAGAGAGAGAGAGAGAGAGACATTGGTGAGAAAGAAAAACATCAGCTGGTAGAATCTCATACGAGCCCTGACCAGGGAAGGAACCCACAACCTTTCTGGTGTATGGGCCAGAGCTCCAACCAACTGAGCCACCTGACTGGTGCTTGATAAAATTGTTTTAAGAATAATATAAATCACTATAAAATTGAAAGACGCAGAATGGTTTCACAATAGTGAAAAGGAGACATGTTTTAAGAAACTTTATTGTAGCTAAGCTGATTTATTAAAACCTTGAAATTAAGATGGTTAACCTAGGAAAAAAAAGTATAAAATTCTTATTTTTGCAACTTTGAGTGAGAGATAGTGCAAACCCCCTGCCAATCTTTTTTTTTTTTCACTCCTGAACATATACTCAAGATTGGAGGAGAGAAATGCAGAGTCTACCACAAAATATCTAAAAGTAAATAAATAAAAATAGATATCTCCTTCACCATCATCAACATGCCTATTGGTTAAAACAAAAAATAGAAACAAAAACAGTTCATTCAGGCAAAAATGCTCTAAATTTAAAACTTTTATTCGCTTCCCTTCTTGTGTCCCAGGCTCAGAATTGGCGAAGTGAGAGGATGGAGGAGGCAGGAAAAGGATATATGTTTCTGTTTCTACCTCTAGACATATTCTAACATTACACCCTCCTAACTCTTTCCCGCTGCCTATGCATTTACAGCATTGATAATTAAATTTAATCTATTTATTTAATAAATTGTTTGCTTTTTTACCTGTCTCTCCTGGCAACTACCGATTTCTTCATTGTATCAAAGAGCTTGGTTTTGTTGTTGCTGTGGTTTTAAAGTCCACATATGAGTGGAACCACATGACATTTGTTTTTCTCTGACTGACTTATTTCACTTATCATAACACTACTTATCCCATCTTTTTACACTTCAATCTGTAAATATTTCAATGAATACTCAACAACGTTTAGTAGTATTTCAAATGGCATAGGTAGCCTTAGTATTTTCTTATAATAATAAAAATCAGTATTGTGTTCTTGATTCATACTAAAAGACAAATATAAAAATATTTCAAAGGATCTTTTACCCTTTGAGACAGAATGGAGGGACCTGGAGAGTATTACGCTAAGTGAAATGTCAGTCAGAGAAAGAAAAGTACCACAGGATCTCACTAAAATGTGGACTCTAATTAACAAAATAAACTGAGGAACAAAATAGATTTAGAGACATAGAAGCATGAAACCCACTGTCGAATCTCAGAGGGAAGGTAGAGAAGCGTGGTAAGAAATCAGCCAAAGAACTTGTATGCATATATGCATAACCCATGGACACAGATAATAATAGGGTGGTGAAGGCCTGGGGTGGGGGGTGGGGGAAGGTTAGAAGAGATTAATGGTGGAAAACGGGAACCTTTGTAATACTTTCAACAATAAAGATTTGATTTTTTTAAGTGAAAACAAAAACTGAATCAGAAAGAAATCAGAAAACCTGAATAGCCAATAACAACGGATGAGATGGAAGCAGTAACAAAAAAACTCCCAGCCAGCAAAAGCCCTGGTCCTGATGGCTTCACAGGAGAGTTTTTACCAAACATTCAAAGAGGAACTAGCACCTACCTTTCTCTAAAACACCCAGGAGGACGGAACACTTCCAAGCTCTTTTTCTGAAGCCAGCATTATCCTAATAGTACAAAGAAAGAGAATTGGTGGCCAATATTCCCGATGAACATAGATGCTAAAATCCTCAACAAAATATTGGCAAATCAGATCCAGCAATATATTAAAAAGATCATATACCATGACCAAGTGGGATTGATTCCAGGGATGCAAGGCTGGCATAATATTCACAAATAAGTAACGGTGACACATCACATAAACAAACGGAAAGACAAAAATCACATGATTACATCAACAGATGCAGAAAAAGCATTTGACAAAATCCAACACTCATTTTTGATAAAAACTCTTAGCAAAGTGGAAGTAGGGGGATCATACTTCAACAAAATAAAGGACATATATGACAAACCTATAGCTAACATCATACTCATGGGCAAAAACTAAAACCATTTCCCCTAAGAATAGAAATAAGACAGGGATATCCACTTTCACCACCCTTATTCAACAACAGTTAACAAAGGGTAAAGAAAATATTACAGAATAGAGAAAAAGAAGGAAAATAAGTAAATAAAAATTTGAGAAAAAAAACCTAAATAAGATAATGAAGTTCGACCCAGCAAAGCCAAAACAAAACCAAATTTCCATAGGTTTCTTAGTAATAAAAATATTTTAAAATGAGAAAAAACACCTCAGAATAAATAAAAATTATTTGAAATGAAAAAGAATCCCCAGGACCATGCTTAAATTAATTAAAAAATATACAAAATAAATCTTCATGGTATTCTTTGACATTGAGGAAAAAGAGAAGATTATAAATCATAAATCTCATTGTGTTAAATTTAATGATAGAATAACCTTAAACCATCCATCAAAAAAAGATAAAAGATGAGATAATGAAGCATTATTTTAATATTTACAAGAGCATTATATGAAATACAGAATTATATATATATATATATATATATATATACACACTCACCCAACAACATAATCTATAATAATAAAAGTGTAATATGCAAATTTGACCAGACAGCTGAACAACCTTCTGATGTCCTTCTGGACAACCTTCCCAATGAAGCCGGGGCTGCGAGAGCTGAGACAAGGCACCATGGCTGCATGGGCCGAGCCCCTTGCACAAATTTTGTGCATCGGGCCTCTAGTATAGTAAATCTAATAAAAGAGTAATATGCAAATTAACCCTCACTCTGTTAAACCACAAGCCACACCCACAAGTCACACCCACCAAACAATCAGGAGCAAATATGCAAATTAACTCAACTATGACGGCGGTGGACAAGGACTGGAGTTGCCCTGAGCAATGGAGGAAGCCAGGACCCTGTGTGCCCTGAGTTCTACTCAAGGCTACAAAGTTTCAATTATAGAAGATAAACAAACCATAGATACCTGCTGGGCTGGGACTTTGGATTGCCAAGGGCAACCCAGGCTTCCAGTGGGCAACCAAGGCAACAAAGTCTCAATTATAGAAGTTAAATAAATCCCAGATATCTGCTTCCAGCCAGGCACCCCAGTCGAGACCTGAACTGTGAAGGGGCTGTAGGCAGCCTGAAAAGGTCCTCTGCCCCTCACCCAGGCTGAACAGGCATGCCAGCAGGTGGACATCCCCCAAGGGGTCCCAGACTGCGAGAGGGCAGAGGCAAAGCTGAGAGACCCCTGCCCGAGTGCACAAATTTCATGCTTCGGTCCTCTAGTATAGTATAATGGTGAAAATAGACATTTTGATTATGGAAAAATTCCATCAATCTGTCTCACAACTTTGTGAATAATTTTTCTTGTGTACATATATGTATAGACATTTACAATAATTTCTTTTGCAAGATATCATTTTTTAAGAACAGAAATATAGGACATATAACACATGTTTGAGACTATAGATCTCTGTCTTACATGGTAGGGAATAAGAAAACTGTGGCTTAAGGAGAAACAAGGTCAAGCCTACACTTGTTTCCAGCTGAGAACGCTTTTCCACCTCCAAAATGGCATAGTCATGAGATTGCACATGAATTGTCTGTTTCTACTCATTATATTCCACTTAGACTGTGCTTCAAGATACTGGGCACTTTCATAGATATTCATAAGGGGCATGTTGTATAATTTTCTTTCTCGTGGCTTTCGATGTGCTCTTCATCTGTTCCTAGTGTGGGACAAAAACGAGATGAACACTGTGGTATTCAAAGGGGAACAAAGCAGCTAGCAATTGAGATAGAGTAGATTAGATTCTGAAATGTAGAATTTTCCTACATTCTAACTTTCTTAAATTTTATCTTTTTGGAACACACCGTCGTGACCGTCTTATCTGACTGGAATTTCTAACATATACACAGGAAGCTTGATTTAAGAGCCCTGGGAGCATGCCTTTTTTTCACATTTCCAAGTAATTGGGTTCAGTTTCTTAGATCTTTATATGTATTGTTATTCTTTAAAAGTCTGAGGATATTAGAAATATTGGGCACCCTTCTCTCATTAGATTTCTAATTATATTATGTGGGAAAATTTTAATAATTAAAATGTCATATACAAATTAAGGCAAAGAGATGCTATAAAAAATCTAAAATATCATGTGACACAGAAATCCTATTTTCCTCCTATATTCCACCTTATTCGTTACTTCTAAAATGAATAGTAAGAATGCTCTTTTGAATTCTCCATGGAGCATCCTTGGGTTCTCTCCCAATTGTTATTTTAGCTCCCTTGCTTCAGTCTTCATTCTGGAGAATATCTCTAGTTCATGGCTACATGTGTAGAATTTTATGCTTATAAAAAGGTATTAAACATACGGATTAACCAGATTTCTCCTGCCAAAATATGGTAACTCACTATTACAAGTTGTATCGTGTTTCTCCACAGTTCATCTGTTGAAACCCTACCCATAGCACCTCAGAATATGATTACATTGGCGATAGAACCTTCAAAGATATGATCATGTTAAAAGAAGCCAATTGCATGCGTCTTAATCTAACTGGTGTCCTAAGGAGAGGAAATTGAGACACATAAAGAGACAGCAGGGTTGTGAGGAAAAGAGGAAAGACCACGTGAGGTCCCAGTGAGAATTCAGGTATCTGCAAGCCCAGGAGAGGAGCCTCAAGAGAAGTCAAACATGACAGCACCTTCCGCTTGGACGTCTCGGTTCTAGAACCTGAGAAAATAAATTTCTATTGTTTACTCCACCCAGGGTAGTATTTGATAGGGCAGAGTCAAAATGAATATCCTTACCAGTGAGAAACCTTCCTGTTTTTACTTCCTTACAGTCCTATGCAGAAATATGCACTGGCCAACCTGGCCAGCATATGGTTGCCTGGCTACTAGAGATTTGCTTAGTCCTAAAAAATGACAGGGCATTTGGAAAGAAAAGACTGCCCAAAACAATCTTCCTCATTTGTGTAAGAAAATAAAATGAGCTTCATTATTCATTGTACCTTTTTTTTTTTTTTTTCGTTTCTGAAATAAAACGTTTTACTTGCAATTTTGAAATGACTACAAGTAAAGTTTCAAGTCTCATCAGGAGCTCATTTAGGACATGAGTAATGACCAGACATTTATTCTAAGCTACATTTTACATGAGAGATTTATTTTTCTTTCCTACACTCTACCTCTTCATATCAATGATAGCATGAGCTTTTTTATTTGTTTGTTTTTCATTTTTAACCTAAAAAATGAAATATTTTTTTCCCTGGATGGGTGGCTCAGTTGGTTGGTGCATCATCCTATACACCAAAAAGTTGTGGGTTGGGTTCCTAGTCAAAGCACATATATAGGTTGTGGGTTCCATCCCAGTCAGGACAGTTACAGGAAGCATGAGGCAACCGATCAATGTTTCTCTCTCACATCAATGCATTTCTCTCTCGCTTTTAAGTCACTGAAAACATATATTCAGGTGAGAATTTACCAAAATATTTTTTTCTTTGACTGTGAATGTACCTTTGCTGCGCCAGCCACATAAATTGTCCTGAGGGTGTTGAGGCTTCACCAGGCTCAACATGCAATTGTGGTGGTAACTGGGTACATGGAAAACTTCCTGAATGCTGCAACAGGAGAGACAGCTAAATTGTTGGACAGTTTATGAAAGCAAGAAAGAAACATTGCTACTAGAAATCAGAAGGTTTTGCCATGCACACATGCATTGTAAGAAACACAATTCAGCAAATATAAATGAACAGAGAATAAATATATAAGTACTAGTCTGCTGTCAGATGTTTTGTAATTTCTTTGAACCACATTTGCTTGTTTTTGAGCTAAAATTATTCTTTTCCTGATAATATATATTTTTTTAAATGTCTCCATTATTTTTCAGGGTAAATTATTTTCTTCAGCCTGCAGCTATTTTCAATACCTACAGATTTAATAATGGTGATGACAAAGGTCAGCCTAACTTTTACCAGTTGTATGACATAAAATACTTCTGCTGGTCATGTGTGCAGCTCTAGTATGTCTGATTCTATTTTGTTATTTTTGTTAATAATATTGGTAAAAGAAATTATATCTATTCAAGAAACAATATAGATTCTGTGTCACTGCAGTTCAATTCAAGTGAAATTTACTGAGCATCAATGAAAAACCTGGTATTTTGCTAGATGCTAAAAATACAAAAAGAAATAGAAATTTTATTCTGCTGTTAAAGATTGTTGTCTAATATATATTAGTGCAATGCCCACTTATTCAGGATTTAAAACATTTAGAGAAGGACTGCGCTGAATTGTATCTTTGATTACTACATATTTCTTTAGAAAATTTGTAAATTTTCTGTAAAATCTATTTGAGTATATAGATTTTTAAAGATGTAAAAATAAATCACTATTTTTAAGATTCAAGTTAATTGCAAAAATTACTTTTTATGTAATCTCTTTATCAAAGGCATGAAAATATATTTTTTGTACTTTACCATACACTTCTGGTATCTCTTAGAACATAGTATTCAATAAATTCCCTATGGCCATTTTCTGGCTGCATGCTAGCCTTCTTTGAGTCACTGTGAGTACTTAGGACAAATAGAAATGAATTTCAAAGTCCATTAGCTTAAACTCCAACCCACGATGAGCCTCTTCTAATAAATTGTCATCTGGCCTATTCTTGAGAATATCCCACATCAGGAACTCTTCCCATTACGAAGCAGATCATTAAGTTAATGAATAACCTACCAGTGGAAAGATCCTCCTTAACTGAGCTGAAAACTGCCTCCTCTTTATTTCTAAATCTTGTTTTCAGTTCTATCTTATGAAGCAGTTCTTTCTTCCAAATACCAGCCCTTTCATAACTAAAGGTATCATCTCTGTTTTCCTCCTCTATTTCAGATTAGATATTCCACATGTCTTTTTTATTTTCCCTTACAAAAATGATTCCACATTGCTTCCTAGTATAGAAAGCCTAGTTTGTTCATCCCCCAGAGGCCAAAGGCCTGGCTTACATCGATCAAGGTTTACTGTGGCTTTTAGAAGCAGAGAAACAGTAGAAAGTGCTCAATTACCTGAGTGCTCAGTGACAAGAGCTTGGGTCAAGCACAGTATAGAAAGTGCTCCAGCAGAGCGCATTTTAACATGGAAATAGAGATGAGTTCAGAGAATCATCTGTGAACTTGGTTGGCAAAATGGGGATTTATAATAGAGGGTCTTGCTTTTTTGATTGGCAGTTAGCTTCGCATATCAGAATTGCTGTAATCATCTAAGAGAGTGTCTTACCCTCTGCGGAGCTAAAGCTCAGTCTTATTAACCAGCTCTCCAGCAAGTGCCATCCATCGCCCCATGCCATTTGAGAGACCTGACTGGCTGTGCTATGCCCCCCTAGCTTTTAACATTTATTCCAAATGTAATGCAAATAAAAGGACCAGGTTCTTGTGATATGGAAATCATTGGTCCAACTGATTCTATATTGACTAATTTCCAACCTCTATGTCATTCTGCCTTCTCATATTGAGCTTTGAGCCACAAAAGAACTTTCAAAATTTATAGCATTTTCATTTTACATATATAATTTTAGTATAACTGTAATTCTCTAATTTAAAGATAAATGCTTTCTAAATATGACTTTGATTTCAGAAATTTACCAATGTACTTAAGTGTTTCAACTGCTTAGTACACATTCATGGGTTTATTCTTCCTCTGTATCTGTTCCATTTCTTTCACTAGATTTTATTGGCATCCTGCTGTATCCCGGCGCTGAGAAATATTGCAGCTCTTTACTCAAGTAAGAGTTTCTAGCTCTAACTACTGTTAAGGACTGAAAAACGTGCTCCTCCCAAAATCCACATGGTGCTGTCTTAACCCCTCAAATGCGACTATATTTGAAGACAGGATTTTTTAGTAGGTAATTATGACTAATGGGTCAGAATGGTGGAGCCCCAATAGGACTGGTGTATTTACATGGAGAAAGAGCTTCTGGATGATTAGCGAAACTTGGAAGTAAGGAGAAACTAAAGGTGTCATCTTTGCTCTCTCTCATCTGACATCAGGATGAACAAAGCATCGGTGTCTTTTTTGTTACTCTTTATTTGTTTTGTTTGTTTGTTTATCTCACGACTCAGAGATAAAGAAAAATTCCTCAGCCAGACCCCAAACCAAGTCAGCAGTTGCTTCTTCTCATAGCAGACGGTATGGGTGAAAACGCATCCAAACGTCATCAAGACTGCCTGTTAGTGATAGTAAGCTCAAAAAATAGCCTGGGCTGTTCTGGTGTCCCAGGCAGTCTTATCCTTATTATGAGGAAATGCTCCATGAATAAGCTCCATTACTGGGAAAAGGGTGAAAATAAAAATTATGTGTGGACAGTGTTTATTCCATTAGACTTCCCAAGATGGTCCCCCGTTTATTTATCCTTCTATCCATGGCCTTGCGGGGACTGAAGAGGTTGGGGTTCAATTTTGATTTATTAATATCTTGAATCTCCTAGACATTATATGACGATAACTTAATATAGATTATATGTTTCTAACTGCCTTCTATTCTTTATCCATTTCTTTATTCTTGAGGCTTATTTCTTAAGAACAAGAATCCTGAACTGTAAAGACTGAGAAATCAAGCATGTTTACATGGGATGGAAAGATAGCATTCCATAATATACCCTGTGTTAAATACCTATCTCCAGCTGACAAGTCATTACTCATATGTCTTCAAATGTACACACACAATCATAATATTCAGGACAATACACCCTACATCATTCTCTAATATAAATAAAGTGTCATAGCATTTTGGAGGCTTGTTCCGTCCGTTTGAATTGTGTGTATACTTCTGGTCTATGGTGAATTATTTATGAAAGTAAAATTCATATCAACAAATTAATGAATTTCAATAAATAACATTACTTAATTTAGAGAACACAGAAATGCAAAGAATGTAAATTTAACCCTTACTACAACTTTATTATAAGTATTGAAAGTCACCCATCTTATATATCCAATCTTACCTCATTTTTAATTTCTATAAATATATTATTGATACACAAATGTTATAAGTTATTTTTGGTTTCAAATAGAAATAATTTTGCATATCATGATTTAATATTTTCACAGAGGCAACAACCTGTTAAATATTGATTAATATATGCATTATATTTTGATGTGAAAGAAATATTCAGATGACTACATATCTCTATATACAAAAGCCTAAGTAACTGTCTCACTAGCAGTGGACTGTTCAACCAGCCAACTGGTAGCTATGATGAGCACTGACCACCAGGGGGCAGACGCTCAGCACAGGAGCTGCCAAGCTGTGGTCACTTGGCAGTTGTGGTTCTTGGGTGACACACCCCGAACTAGAGAGGAGGGAGCCCGATTCTGGGTGCATCACCCGAGAACCACCTTCTTGCAATCCAGGACCCTTGAGGGCTGGCGGAGATCCAGTGTCAGCCCGGTCTCCACAGTCCAGGCTGAGGGACCCCACGGGTGCACAAATCTGTGCACTGAACTTCTAGTATGTGTATATTTGGTATTCCTCCGGGGTTCAGGGTTCACAATTCCAAAAGCCTTGGAATTTCCCAAGTGATGAGTGATGTAAAGGTGTCTTTTGTTATGTAATGAGATGACTTCTGGAAAGTACCTAAGGATGGGCCCTGACAGCCAGGGGAGCCAACCCTGTGATTAGAGGGCTGGGCCTGTCAGACCCGTCCCTGACCTCTAGAGAGGGCTGAGAGGCTGGACGGTGAAGCAGTCACTAATGGTCAGTGATGATATCAATGCTTTCCATGTAACAAAGCCTCCATAGAGCTCACAGTCTGGAGAACTTCTGGGTTGGTAACACGCGAAGATTTGGGGAGAGGACCTGGAAACTCAGCGCCTGTACTCCATACTTTGCCCAGTGCATATCTTCCATCTGGCTATTTCTGAGTTATGTCCTTTCATAATGAACTGGTCATATAGTAAGTAAAATATTCCACTGAGTTCTGTGAGCTACTCCAGGAAATTAATGGAAAGAGGTCATGGGAAGCTCTGATTTATAGCCAGTGGATCAGAAGCATAGGTAATAGCCTGAGGTTGTAGCTGGCTTCTGAAGTGTGTGTGTGTGTGTGTGTCAGGGACAGTCTGTAGGACTGAACCCTTAACTTGTGACTTGTGGAATCAGGTACTATCTCAAGGTAGACAGGGTCAGAATTGAGTTGAATTCTCAGAAAACCTACTAGTGTCGCAAAGAGAATTGCTTGGTGTTGTGTGGGAAGCCCCATACACACACACACACACACACACACACACACACACACACACACACACACACACCCTTGGATTTGCTTCCAGGAACCCAAAAGAATCTGATAAAAAATGTTAGCACCCATGCTAAATAAAGATTATCATTGTTTTTAATTCTGTAATAAACCTCATTTTGTTTTGGTTTCCAACGAAGAGCTGTGAGAGTTGGGAATTCTTATTACAGCAAGGAACTGAACATCTACTTAATAAGCTTAAATTAGTGGGGTGTTATTTTTATTACTTTGAAAGAAATCTAGAGATCATGGTGCTGTCAGTGGTATAGCTGCTAACAATGTTGTCGGGACACAAAGACTTTTATCTGGCTTCCCACTCTCCTATGTGATACTTTTATCTAATGCAGGTGACCTCAGAGTTGGAACATGGGGCTTACAGTTCCAGACATCATTTGAACCTTTATTCAATGAATTGGAGAATGAATATCACCAAATATCATCTGTCCCTTTTTATTAGAAAAACTATTTTTTTCCTAGGGTCTACACAACAGAATTCCCCTCATATCTCATTGACTATATGTAGGTCACCCTCCACATCAAACCACAAAGGAGTTGGGTAAATTAAAGAACTGACAAGTGATAGGACTTTCATTATTGATATAGACATAACACAATATTGTATTCATCATATGTGGTTTGGGCACACCATCAGCCAAGATAAAATGAGGGATCTTTAAGCAAGAACTGCAGGAGAATAAATATTAAATGGCAATCATATTCCAGTATATTATATTCAATATTAAAAGCAAATTAAATTACAATGCACACTTTCTTTCACAATGGCAAGGTGGATATTGCACAGCTAGTAAACATGGGACCGAATTCATCTTTCATCTGATCTGCTTACACAGTGATAACACCTTCCTTCATATTCCTGATTGTTCATCTGACCCAATTTTTAAACTTTCTGGAAAAATTTGTGAGGGAAATACATGATAAAAACACAACTTTTTGAGGCTATCCATCATAATAGGGCAGAGAAGAGTGCTCAGAAAACAAATGCCTCTCTTCTTTTTTAATGTGGATTTTTTTCTCTTGGAATCAGACAAAATTTCTTTTACTCTTAAACATAGTAAGAATCTAATCTAATAAAAGAGTAATATGCAAATTAACCCTCACTCCTTTACACCTAAGCCATGCCCACCAGCCAAGCCATGCCCATCAGCCAATCAGAGCAACAATATGCAAATTAACCCAGCCAAGATGGTGGGTGGCAGCCACCGAGCTAGAGCAAACAGGAGGCCAGCAATGAAGGAAACTGCCTGCTTAAGCCGGCTGTGGCCTCCACTCCAGGCAACAAAGTTTCAATTACAGAAGATAAATAAACCCCAGAAACCTGCTTCCAGCCAGCCTTGCTGGGACCTTGGGTCAATGGGAGCTGTGGCCAGCCTGAAAACAGCCCTCAGCCCCTCACCCAGGCTAGCCAGGCACCCCAGTAGGAACCCAAACCCTAAATGGGCTGTGGCAGCCTGAAAACGGCCCTCACCCCCTCACCCAGGCTGGCCACACCCCATGGGGTGAGGGTTCCCACTGTGGGGCTTGGCCAGCCTGCAAATAGCCATCAGCCCCTCACCCAGGCTGGCCAGGCATGCCAGCAGGTGGACATCCCCAGAGGGGTCCCAGACTGCGAGAGGGCACAGGCTGGGCTGAGGGACTCCCCCTAGTGCACAAATTTTTGTGTACCGGGCCCCTAGTATAATATAAATAGGTCCAATTAGAAATCAGTGATGGTTTTCAGAAACTTAATAAGAACACATTGTTTTTCTTTCTAACAAAATAATTCCCTTTGGACAATACCTGACATGAGGTATTAAGAAAATCATTTAATTTTAACAAAAACCTATGCATTTTAGGTTTCACAATTTTAATATTCACCTAACCCAATGCTTATGTTCCACTGGGAGAACAATTGGTATCTCTGAATCTTATAGATGATTTAAAAAAGACAGGACTAGAAGAGGATAGAATTATTGCCATTGGAGTTTTGAATAATGTATTTGATGTTAATTTATAAATGAAAGTATAACTTTGATTATTCTTCAAGGGCAAATATATATGTTGGAGATAATATTTATTTACATCTTTAATGCTTGCTAAAATCCCAAATAATTTAAGTTGAAATACATGATAGTCCACAGAGAAAAGAAGGTGCTATTACTGTCAATCATAGAAACATTTAGTATCTTGTACTAAGTTATCTTGAGCAATGAATGTACAGGAAGCATGGTCTTTCCAGTGCTCTTGACAATATTTGTACAGATTTGGGGGAAATATATATTTTATCTGTGCTGCATTCTGTCCATATCTTCCCCACCATCCCTCAAAAATGTATGTTATTTCTCCACAATTGATCATATGGAATGAGAGGCTGTCAGATGAGTAGGACAACTTAGTCACTTTCTAGTGATATGTGACATTCTTAACTTTCTCTTTAAGGCACAGTCCACGTCATCGGCGGCACATTTAAAAACATGTGTGGCTTTCCATCCATCTTCAATGCATAGCTGCTGGAGCTGATCATTTGTTTTATTTGACTCAGGGATTTGCTTGACTTAGAAGTTGGAAATATACATCTACAGTATTGACAAAAGCCTATTCATAAAACATGGAGATTTTGCCATCCATTCCAGAAGAAAGTCAATGTGGCAAAGTGAAGTGTAAAATTATTTCTGTCTTAGTGTTATTTTTGAGTCATATATCTCTGCCTTTTTATAAATAGCAGGCATATTTGGAAGAATTATGTCTGAGTCATAAATTTCAATTTGCCTGGGACATGACTAATGGGTGTCTTTAAGGTAGTAAGATGGTATTACTGTCTTACCTTGCAAAATAATCTTTAAATTCTCAATCACTAATAGGGCAGGGAAGATTTAAGTGGCAAACATTAATATTTGCCTCATCAGGAAATATGTTAACACTGCCTTTTCCTAACCACCTTGTGAAAATATTTCTTTTAAAATCCTTCTTTAGTGGCAGGTTTTATGGAATAGGTTATAAATAATAGTGAATGTTTCCTACAATGTATAGGAAAAATCTGAAAATATTAAAAAGGCATGAGATCATAAGAGAGCCTATAATATAGTAAGTGAAACAGACAACAAACTTACAACTATAGTCAGTTGAGTATAAAACCCAATTATTTAGTCATAGATTTGGAATTGTGGTTGCAGGGTCCAACAGAATCTTGAGTTTCAGTCATGTTGTAGAAAAGTGTTTGGAATCAGAGTGGTAAATTCATATAATATTCTGAGTGTAGTATCTTTTACTAGAGACTACTAAGAGAGAGCAATACCGAGAGAGAGATTTTAGAAAACACAAACAGAGATTTTTCTGGCTGAGCATAAATCTACTGAAACGGAGCATAGAATGAGAGAAAAAATTGAGACTTATTCTGGGATCCCATGCATGAGAAACATAATTTGGAGGTTTACTTTAAATATTAATTTTTCTATCAAAGAAAGTCACCATGTGATTTTTGTTTTATTTCTTTTTGTTTTCATTTTTTTGGTATTTTTTGCTTAGAGAGAATAAAAACATGTTTTCATATGTATCTTTTACAACATAAGTTTCTCACTCTGTCACAGAAGGTGGTATTAATCTTGAAGTCACTAATAGAATATATCTATGGACCAAAACTTAAGCAACAGATATAATCTCTACAATTATGCTATTAAAATCTGAAAAATAATGTATTTTATCACTTATCTTCAGAAATTCCTTCTTCCCCATTTTTAGAAACAATATTCATTGGAATATTTCTTGAATTAAAACTATTAACTCAAATATGTTACAAATGTGGGAAGCTGGAAGAAAATCAATTTTCTATCAAGGAAAGCTTGCTAATAATCAAATCATTTTTTAAAATAATTGAAACCCAAAAGAACTCAGAAAATAATTTTAAGGGAATCAGTAAGCCATAAGAAGGTGCTTTCTCAATGAAGTAAAGATCTTCAGTAAAGATCAGTATTGCCAAACTAACTTTTCTTCACGTGTTTCACTAGGAGCTCTTCCTTATTTTTCACATAATTCTCAGTTATTGAAGTCCTTTAAATATCTTTAGGATCTTTTCAACTCTTTCATTTGCCAGTTCAGACATTGAAACATGACAAATCTACTCAAAATCTCCTTCATAAGGAAAAAAAAAGGAAAATTGCATTTATTCTGCAATTTTTGGCTATATTTCTCACAACCTTTACAATCACAGTCAAAGCCCTGTGACACTTTAACCTTGCATTATCAACTTGAACAATACTTTTTTGAACCTTTGCCATGAAAATAGTTATAAATGTACTGCCTTTATTTCCAACTGATTGTATGCAAATGGGGATAAACAAGATGTGACTCTAAATCACACTGAATTGATTTTAACCTGAAACATCTCTTTTGGAGATTCAATAATAATCACTTTTTATTTTCCCATGGTAGGGTTTATTTTGGGAAATTGAGAAGTTCATTCTAGCCAATTTTTGATAATAAAATGTGCCATTTAGCTGGGTAATAGTGTTTTCTGCCTCAAATGTAGCTGTACTGACTATAAAGTAGTGATATAGATTTTCTTGAACAGCTCATAAATTGATCCTATTTTAAATTTTAAATCTGTAGTCCAAAATTTGTTCTGAGCTAAGGCTATTGTGAGAATAGACATATGTGTCCTACTCAAGCGACAAGACACAAACATTCCTAAGTTTCAATTACCTTTATATTTATTATTTTACATTATTGCCTTGCATAGTTTGCATATTCTTAATACAGGAATTGATTAATGCTTCAATACAAACAGTGACCCATTGTTCAGCCATTCATTTTGTAAATAAAGTTTTATTGGAACATAGTCATTTCCATGCATTTACATGTTATAAATGGCTACTTAAATGCTTCAATAGCAGAGTTGAGTAGTTGAGACAGAAGTAGCCTATCTCAACAAACCTAAAATATTTACTACCTATCCCTTCATAGAGAAACTTTGTTAATCCCTGCTTTAGCAAATGTTATATTGGTAATAATGTGTTTTTTTGGAATGATAAATAAACCAAATAATATCTTGTTATATAATACTAGGAGCCCAGTGCACAATAATTTGTGCACTCAGGAGGTCCCTCAGCCCGCCTGTGCCCTCTCACAGTCTGGGATCCCTCTGGGGATGTCCACCTACTGGAGTGCCTGGTCAGCCTGGGTGAGGGGCTGATGGCTGTTTGAAAGCTGGCCAAGCCCCCCCAGTGTGGACCCTCTCCCCATTGGGGTGTGGCCAGCCTGGGTGAGGGGCTGATGGCTGTTTGCAGGCTGACCAAGCCCCCCAGTGAGGTCCCTCACCCCATTGGGGTGTGGCCAGCCTGGGTGCGGGCCTGAGGGCTGTATACTGGTTTTCAGTCTGCCCACAGCTCCCATTGACGCAGTGTCCCAGCAAGGCTGGCTGGAATCAGGTTTTTGGGGTTTATTTATCTTCTATAATTGATACACTGTTGCCTTAAGCCGAGGCCTAGGCAGGTAACAAAGCCTCCTGTCTGAGTCAGCTCCGTGGCTTCTATAATTGAAAGAATGTTGTCGTTAGCAGAGAGAGGCCCAGCTGGCCCATCACTGGTGCAACGGAAGCCTGCTGTTTGCTTCAGTTCCGAGGCTTCTATAATTGAAACAATGTTGCAACAATGTTGCCTGGAGCTGGGAGAAGCCCAGCCGGCCAGCAGACAGTTTACTCTTCGTGCAACAGAAGCCTCCTGCTTACTCCAGCTCTGTGACTACTGGCCTCTATCTTGGCTGGGTTAACTTACATACAGCCGCTCTGATTGGCTGGAGGGTGTGGCTTAGGCGTCCCATAGAAACGGTCAGTTTTAATATTACTCTTTTATTAGATTAGATTGGCATCCTATGCTGATAATAGATTAAGAATCATAGGCTCCTCTGGTGAGCTAGATG
>PVJC01009691.1:0-45365 GCA_004026665.1 Murina feae
CGAGTGCACAAATTTTTGTGCACCGGGCCCCTAGTATATAATAATAGTAATTCTTAATATTTTCTGTGTTGGAAATAGGTACAGACAATTGAGTGATGTAGTATATCATCCCAGCCCATCAGTGTTTTATTCTGCCATTTGGATTTTCTGTTTAGAAGAGCAAACAGTTTTTTTATGAAAAAAAATCTATTGTTTTATGAATTTCTATTCAAGATTTAATTTTTAAAGAAATGAATCTATTGCATAATAATCAATAAGAATTCGTTCGCATACCCTAGGTTTGTGTGGAATCGCATTCTGTAATTGTAAATGTGTTTCATGGCAGGCGGACTCTCCCATCCTGATTTTCCCTGGATGGCAGTTCTTGCATGCTGTTTTTCTAAGTGATTTTTAAAGGTACAATAATGTAGAACATGCTGCACACATAGAACTGAGTCCTTTCACCTTTTGTGATAAAGGTTGTTCATTTGTCATCGTAGCTTTTCCTAAGGGGCTCCTGTCCAAGTTTCATTTTGCCACTGAAAAATGAGCCCAACATTTTTATGACTCCATTTTTAAAGGAAACAGACTTTTCATTTACATTAAACACATTTCTCTTCTCAAATACTGAAAATCATGAGTAGCTTTAATTAGACATTACACAGATGTGTTTTTTCAAAGCAGACCTTGAAGCGAGGCTCTTCAGTAACTCTTCTGACACTTACACATTAATTTTTTTTTCTGGCCTAATAGTGTTAGGTAAACTGTTTATAATTAACTAGAGGCCTGGTGCATGACATTTGTGCACTTGACGGGGAGGTCCCTCAGCCCGACCTGTGCCCTTTAGCAGTCCAGGAGCTCTCAGGGGATGTCCATCTGATAGCGTAGGCAACTTTCAGTGGGACATCCTTAGCGCTGCTGGGGAGGCGGGAGAGGCTTCCACCACCACCACTGTGCTCACCAGCATCAGCCCAGCTTCTGGCTGAGTGGCGCTCCCCCTGTGGGAGTGCACTGGCCACCACGGGGAAGCCCCTGCATTGAGCATCTACCCCCTGGTGGTCAGTGCACATCATAGCGACTGGTCATTTCGCTGTTCGGTCAATTTTATTATATAGGATTTATATAATAAATCCTTTTATTGTATAGGATTTCACATCAATAAATCAAGTAGTCACGGCATGTGAACATCTAGAGTGAAAGCTGTTAGTTGTCTTGCTTTTCCTGCCAGAGCAACATTCCTAAAGTGTCTTAATAAATTCATCGGTTTTTGGAATCGGATCACTAATGGGGTTTTGAAAGGGAGCTCCAGAAAACATCTGGTTCCATGTGGTACTTCCAAAGAGAACCGCCTTATAGAATGATAGAGGACATGTGGGCATCTCTCTGGGCCAAAGTTCTCAGGGGAATGAAGAAGCCTCTTTTGATAATAAGTGTTCTGTAAGGATTGCTTAGAACTGATTATCTTGTGAAAAGGCATCTGGGAATGATGTGGAAACCAGAATATCAAGACAACAGGATTCCTTCTGAAAACCATCAGATGACTTCATTATCAATATGAAGTAATTAAGTCGATCTGAAACCCATTTTTTTTAAGTAACAGCATTTCATGTTTAAAATCCATAATTTCTGCACCCAAGTGCACAAATTTATCAGGTTCTAATAAAAATATATTTCCTTAAGAAAGAAAAGTCTGTATCTAGAATCCTAAGCATATGATATGAAGAATGTATCGAATTCCTTAAAAACTGATGTTACGTAGAAACCCTCAAAATAGTTAAGGTTTCTTAAATTTCCTCCACTCAGTCCCACCCTTTTCTCAGTGGTGATATTATAAGGGACCCGCACACCGAAGGAAAGATTCTCTCTTCAAATTGTAGTCTCAGGGAACTTAGCCCAGTTACTGGTGAGCCTGTGCTGGTGAGAAGAGGTAACAGGTTCATTCCCGCTGCCAAATGAGATGACTCTATGGCGCTTTCTCCTGTGTACTACCCCTGCCTCCCCCAACCCACATGTGCCCTTCAGTCTCTTACCCACCAGGAGCAGAGGGATGAGGACTAACCCCTTTACTGAACAGACAGACACCCAGGGCCCAGGGCCCAGGGCCCAGGGCCCAAGGTGTGGGGTCACCAGCCTGCTCTCTCCACTAGCAGGACAGTATTTACAACTGAGGATGATGTGGGTGGAGAGAAGAAATCACAGATGGTCGACATAAATGAACTTTCTAGATAAGAGAAACTTATTCCTTTAAATGTCAAAACATTTAAATAACGTTCATCATTTTGGTGTAGAAATTCCTCTGAGTAGTTGTTGTGCACTACTGTATCCCTGGGACCTGTGGTCAGTCTTGGCACATGATTGTTGTTCAAATAAAATCTATTGTGAGAATGAAAGAGAGAATGAGTCAATGAATAATAAATATATATATATATATATATATATATATATATATATATGGTGCTGAAAGGAGGCTATCATAAATATGGGTAGTTAAATATTTGAAAGATTGTCATATTGAATAAGGAATAGAGTTTCAGTTGCCTAAATGGGTTGAAGCTCAGGGGTTTGAGAGTTTTGTCCAGTGTGAAGGGGACTTTCCAAGAACTCTGACTCTCCACAGTACACAGGCTGCCCCAAGATAAACAGATGCCTGTCCAAACTTGGACAGGAACTGGAATACCTCTTGTGAGGATGTTGTAAATATAAATCTCTGACTTGGGTGGAGGAATTCCACTTGCTGACCTCTGGGAGTTGGTGATTCAGGCCATTTCATGGATTTTTTTTTGTTTCCTTCCTCATTGTCAGAGAACCTGCTAGATAAGTAGATGTCCTTGCCCCTGGGAATAAAGATTTAGCCATTGCTTTGCATGTGTGGTCTCATTTCTCTGATGCCCACTCAACAAAATGGGTACCTTTATCACTAAGTGTTAGGACCATGGCATGTGGTTATGTTGCTGAGTTTATTTAAATCATTGTATTGGGTAAAACAAAAATTTCAGTTTGACCTGTTCCTGCTAAGAAAACTTTAGATTTCTTTTCAGATCATGTCTTGATATATCAGTGTGAAGCATTTTGTAAAGAATTTGAGCAGAAATAGTTCATAACCTGTGTTATAACAAATACATTGTTTGTCTAATCAATGTCCTAGATTCTTCTCCATATTATTATTACTCAGGTACTTTGGCATAATAAAAAATATGATGTTTTATGAATCATTTCCAAACCCTGATGAAATTTTAAGCCCTTTATTTCAGATTTTTTTGTTTGTTTGTTAATCCTCACCTAAGGATATTTTTCCATTGAGTTTTTGAATGGAAGGGAGGATAGGAAGGAGTGAAGGAGAGAGAGAGAAAAAGAGAGAGAGAGACATCAATATGAGAGAGACACATGGATTGATTGCCTCCTGCACATGCCGCGTCCTGGGGTGGGGATCAACCCTGCAACCCAGGTACATGCCCTTGACCAAAAAGTGAGCCTGCGACCCTTCCATGTGCAGGCTGAGCTCTCTAACCCCTGAGCCACACAAGCCAGGGCTCCAGCTTATTTTTAATAAACTTTTCCACTGTATTTTATGCAACATTGGAGATCTTCTAATAACCCATAGTAACTTTCCAGTGTGGGGGGAAAAATTTAAAAAAACCTTGTGATCTTGTTAACTGAGTATTTGTACATGGAATGATCTGGTGGAGCTAAAACATTAGGAGGCTGTGTCCTGTTATTTTTAGAACTCTGTATCACTTCGCCCTTTTTGCCGGAGTGGTTCCTGGCTAACTTTCCCATGAGTTTTTAACCTTCTTGCTAGGCTTTGCTTATGTAACAGGAAACAGGCTGTCAGGAACAAACAGCGGCATATCAGGAGCACACGTTAGCAGCAAATGACTTAGTTTGTTCTGCCCTTCGCTCTCTTCAAGTAGACCGATCCATGCTCTCCGCCATGAGACTTTCGGAGTGGCATTCCTAGATTAAAATCTTACAATTTCAACCTGGGAGAGGCCGACTCTTTGACCAAGATCATGACTGGATCCGGGCGACAGAGGAGATGAGCGTGTATTAGGGTGAACTCTGCGGCGGTGTCATGTCCTGGGACTGTGGATTTAAGTACATCTTCGCCTTTTCTCCGACTCTGAAGGCAGGGGTGATGTGTAAGCTTCAGGAGAGAGAGGACATCGGGCGCATCGAGCTGGTCCAGAAGCTGGCGAGGGAGAACTGTCAGTTTTTGCAGACGGACAAAAAAGAACAGGACAGATCTGAGCACGTAAGTCCTTTTCCTCTTGGGGGTACAGGTTTGAAAGGGTGGAAAATGTTTCTGCCTGGTTGCATGCTTGAAGGAAAGAACTTTTTATGTTAAATTCCTTAGGGTTTGGCTTTTTACGTTCTCCTTTCCCCGCACTCCCCCCTCCCCCCAAGCATCCTCCTTAATAAAAATGACAGCTCCGGGGTCAGTGGTGTATGACGCTGGGTTTATAAGAGAACTCTTCTCAAAAGTAAATGGTGTAGAAATGTAAGAACACATGTAAGCAGCTATGATCGCATGTCTACGGATGGTCCTGATCGGATGGCTTTCAAGTTTGACTTTGGGAATTCATCCCATCAGAAAGTTTGTGGAATATGAATTTTGAAAGAACATGTACTTTTTATGATTAGGACATGGGTGGTTCTAGTTACCAAACAAATGTATCCTAAGTCCCTAGAAATTGACAAGACGAGAAGAACCGATTACAGAGCCTCTCACCCAGCGGGAGAGTCTAAGGGAGTTTTCCCAGTGTCTTATGGATGTTTGTGTTCCAACAAGAGTTACATTGTTCACACGTAGTGAAACTAGAGGGAAGGGCCGCTGTGCCCAGCTCCCCTGAAAGCAGTCATTCAGATGGAGCCTCAGAACCGAGACCACTGCCGTCATGGCCGGGAGACAATGGAGCCACTTTCTTCTGCTGCACATTGTTGTCTGTTGACTTTTGCCGTTGTTTGTAAGATTTCACTCTCGGTGCTGAGCTAGCCAGGGTTGCTCATGAAGGGAACATTCCTCAGTGCTTATAAACATGTCTTTCTCTGACTTTAGTTTTTCCTTGGGATTTTAGTTCCCACTCTTTCCAAGGGGGAAAAAGCGCTTCATGCCTTTTCTGTTCCAAGGCCGTCAGTACCATCGCCAGGCTCTCAATGAGCAGGAGAGGAGCATGTTCTGGGATAGCAGGCTGGTTAGTGCAGTAACCACGCCTCTCACAGTGTCACTTCAGATCATAGCAACCGGTGTCGCAAGGGACAGACAACTTCGCAGTTTCTGAGCCTCGTAACTGAACTATTTCGGGGGTGACTGTTTGACTTGACAAATGGAGATCTCGGTTCACTTTCGTAGGCACCATTGAAAAGTTTAAGGACTTGTTTACGTTGTTAAAAGCGCCCTGAAAGTTGACAACATCAAAGACTGACTCCTAACGCCTTCCATGTCCTTAGCATATTTGAATATCCCAGCCCATGGCTTAAATTTCTCAAAAACAGTATTCCTTTCGATAAAGTTTAATTAGAAGAGCAACAGTTTTCATCTGCCATACATACCTCAGTGATTTCAAGATGCACATCTCTCCCACCTTTAAGCATCTCTGAAATCAGGATGAGTCTTAATGATGACATAAAAGCATGCTATGGTTTAGGTGTGGGCATTTTTCTTTCCAACTGGCCCTTAAAATGAGTGACATATTTTATAATGCATTGCTTAGTCAATTCAGTGGAACAGCGATAACCTGAGCATAGGGCAAGATCTTCTCAAATCAAACAAACAGCAGAGTACCACTTCACCAAGATTAGAAATCATCAGCCTTAGGCCACAAACAACTTTATGCTTATTTAAAAGGTGGCTGTGTTGTATTTGGTGTATATTTAGTTCAATTCAGAATACTAGAGTTAGAGCTATTGAGAACATAATGCCCTCTGAATATGTCATAATAGGAATATGAAGTTGGTGCCAATAATGGTAAAGACTTTCAACTGGAGACAGAAATTTAGTGGTAGGAGATGTGCAACTCTGCTTATGTTATCTACTCTGTCATCTTCGAACTTTCATTTTAAGATTGTAAAATAGAACACGAAGGTTTGGTGGAGTTTGTTTTTTTTACTTCTTGCATGATGTTATAACAGGGATGCACTAACAGCTGAAGTGTTGGTGCTTCTGGGAGGAAAGATGGTGTCTAAATAAACACGGGAATTAAGGTCTTTCCTCTGTAGCTTTTCCTACTGAAGCTGACAGTGAGGAAAGGGGAGGAGCTTTTCTCCTTGGTGATGAATATAAAGGGACACATTCTGCGCTCTCCTTCTTACAGGAGGACACCCGTTGAACTAATCAGCTCTCAATGCTATTTTTCTTTATTTTTAAATATTTTTGTTTTTAATTTTTCAATCACAGTTGACATTCAAGACTATTTTATATTAGATTCAGGTGTGAAACTAATATACACACTTAGACAATCATATACTTTACAAAGCATTCTCCCCAATATTTCCAGTACCCACCTGGCACCATACATAGTTATCACACTATTTATTCACTATATTCCCTAAGCTGTACTTTATGTCTCCATGACTGTTTTGTAACTTCCAATTTGTACTTCTTAATCCCTTCACCTTTTTCACCTCATCCCCAATTCCCTTCTCCTCTTGCAACCATCCATCTGTTCTCTGTATCTCTGAATCTGTTACTGTTTTGTTTGTTTGTAGTGTTCTTTAGATTCCACATATAAGTGAAATCATATGGTACTTGTCTTTATCTGATGCATTTCATTTAGCGTAATACCCTCTGGCTCCATCCATGCTGTTGCAAATGGTAAGATTTCATTATTTTTTATGGCCAGGTAATATTCCATTATATACAGGTATCACATCTTCTCTATCCAGTCATCTATTGGTGGGCCCTTCAGTCGCTTCCATATTCAAGGCTGATATTCATTGGGTGCTCCCCTAAATGGGTTTTTTGATACTAGTTGCTTATACTTTCTATAACAGTTTATTAGTAATAAAAACCACCTGGTAGGTTATATTACTCTTTTATGTCTTAAGCATTCAGTATACAATCCCTGTACTTGCACATTGAGTTCACAGTGTCCATGTGGTGGGTGTAGCGATTTTATTTTTCCTGCCCTTGTTTTCTTTTCAATAGCCGTCATCTGTTCTTACTCATGAAAACCCAGTTATAACACACAGCATGTACAGAGGAAACTACAGTTTACTTAATGTAAACCCAGGTCTGCCGTTTCCTCTCCTTCTTATAACAATAGCAAAGCCTGAAATGACATACAGATTTCCTTTTCTTATGTTTTTAAAATGCTTCATCTACCTCATCTACTATTCCTGGGACAATGCTGGTTCAGGAGATAGCCGTAAAATTCGAGTTAGAATCCCAGTTGCCTATCAAGTCATTCTTTTTACTAAACTGCGCTGCTTCCCCAGTTCTGGAGCGCCACATCCCTTTTTATACCTATGTGCCAACATGAGCAAGCTACCTTGAAGTAGTACTGCATAGAGAAAGACATGAATTTGGTAGAATAAAGCTTTGGTTGCTGGTAGGTCTTGTTGCAAATTGAAGGGGCTCCGAGCTTCCTGAGGAGACATTTCTAAGTTTTGCTGTGATTATAATAAATGCATGCCATTTATTATAGAGGAACGCTTCACTCTGAGCTTTTGCCAGGGTGTTTCTGAAATGAAAAAAAGTGAAATGTATAATTATCACAAGTTTCTCAGGAAGCACCTGGTTTTCCTCTTTTCTATGAACTAGCTGTAGGCAAAATTACCCCACACTTATTCCTAAGTGTTGAAAATTATGTGAGGACTTTAAGAAGGGGCCAGAAAATGGCTGTTTCTTCTAAATATTATGATAGTGAGATTAACATTTGGTCTTTAATTATTTAAATAAAGTACTTCTTATATAGGCATCCTATTTCCTCATGTTAATTCTATGATCATATCAATAGAGGAAGGGCCATGTGTTACCAAATGGGAACTTTTGAGCTTGACCTTGTAGGATGACTGAAGGTCACTGAAAGGCAGGATGGAGAAGAGTGTTTTAGGCAGAGGGACCAGCAGGAAGACACATGAGTTGAGCACTGGGTGACTCATGGGGAAAGAAGGCAGTGGGATGGAGGAGAGGTTAGGATTCAATTGTGAAAGACCCAGTAAGCCAGCCTAAGGAGTTGAGACTTGCTTTTCTGGCAAAAGAAAGCCATCAGAGATGGGAAGTGGCATAATTGGATGTGGTCTTCATAAGATCTCTCTCACATTTCTTTAGAGGAAAAATTGAGTGAGGGAGAGGAGGGTTTTGGAGGGAACCCTTAGGAAGCTATTGTAGTGAGTCAAGTTGAAAGATGTAAGCCTACACCAGAGAGGCAACTATGAGAAATAAGAATTAGGTGGTGAAATTGGCAGAATCTGGTGGCTGGTAAAGGGTGTGCATATGTGTGTGTGTGTGTTATTTTATATTCAGCATTTTCTTGAATTTGTATGAAGGTTTTTTGGTATCGTGGTAGACACAAAAACGTTCTGTTTATTGCCAGAATGGTTGGTCTCCTTTGCGGAAGAGATGCATGAGACATGCGCCTCGCTTTGTTCTCCTGCAGTATGTCTCCTAAGGCACAGAATATTTATCTCATTAACAAGATGTCCGATGGAGTTCTGGCTAACTGTGGGGACTACACAAACTTCCTTCTTAGACCAAACACCTTGACAAAACCATAACCGGAGAGAATCTCTGGAAGCTCCAATAAACTGGCGAAAGGTTGGCATTTGCTGCAATGATGTGTATTCCTTCTTCAGAACGAACCATGACTTCAGGGGCGCTCTCCTGACCCACATGGTCTGAGCCCATGTTGCTCTATTTCAGTTTGACAGATGAGGAAGCTGAGGCTGCTGCAGGAGGAAGCAGAGCTGGGCTAAGAGTGAACTCGGTCTTATAGCCTCAGCAGTGGCCTTTGGAGGGAGGACTGAGCAGAGGACAGAAGCTAAGAGGATTCGAATCACAATAGTCCTGAGAAAGGGCTCCTTTGGAGGACACTCCTGTAGGGAAGACTGAATGATAACTTACTGAAAAGGTGGGGGAGGTGTGAGAAGGACCAACGGAAAAGGGATGCAAAGGTGCTTGCTTAGTTGGAGTCCTAACTCAGATTGAAAAGCTTATTCGCTGTTCGCATTTTATCAGTGGAGTAGCTGTATTAAAATATACGTGTAGCTACGGACCCGTTTTTCTGGAATACAACTGCACTATTTACCAGACAACCAAAACTGTTTTTCCTGAGGTATAGTTTATGCAGTGTCGTGTATTAATGAACTGGGACAGTGGAAATACCAACAGTAAGTAGCTCCTGAACCAAGTTCCTGATTTCCAAGTTGCAGAAAGAGGGATCTATATAATGTATGTGACAGGCATGCTGGGCGACACTTTCCCTAGGGACCCTGCCTGTGTACCTCCCATCCAGTGCCCCCCCACCTCCCCGCTTTCTTCAATTCCTTTGTTAAATCTGGGGACCCACCCTACTTCCTTCCCCGTTTCTCATGCGCTTGTGTAATAGGGTGGGAAGGGATTTTTCACGTTCTGAAACTGAGTCTTGGCACAGTCGGCTGCCAGGGCAGGGTTCCTCTCCCTCGACCCTGACCTGGGTTTCCTTTTCCCTGTTTCCTGCAGCCTCATCCTGGAATTCTGCCTGCGCCAAAGGGTCCTTGTGCAAGGATCACTAGGGCAGAAGTGGTTGGGAGCAACCTCGCTGCTGTCACTCTTATTTCACATATTACAAGTCGGTCTCTGCCTCTTTCCAACTTTCATCTTGTCTGTGACTTTGTTTAATAAAAAGCCTACATATAAGCTGAAAGCCCTCTTTTTACTGTGTGAAATACTAAGAAGCAAAGTGGCATTATCAGTCTATACTTCAAGTTGCATTATCTATCTAGTCAATTAAAGTTAAGAGTAATCTTGGCATTATTTGAAGTTGACCAATAATTTAATTTAACTAAGAAACTACTTACAGACAAGGAGAATTTTGTGACGTTGCTGGTTGGTGTCGAAAGCCAGAATTCAAGTGTAATAGGCAATTCCTAATACGTTAAATTGCCCTCCTATGTAGAAGCCATGCTACTTTTCTTTTTTTAAATAAATCTTTACTGTTCAGATTATTACAGATGTTCCTTTTTTTTAACCCCCATAGCTCCCCTCCACCTGGATCCCCCCCACCCCGTGCCCTTACCCCCACTACTGTCTTCATCCATAGATGTAAGATTTTTGTCCAGTCTCTTCCCATACCCCTCACACCCCCTTCCCCCTGATAATTATCAATCTATTCCCTTTCTATGCCCTTACTTCTATTCTATTCACCAGTATATTCTGTTCATCAGCTATTTCTATTGATTTAATTGTTATATTCCCTGGTTGATAGATATGTATTTGTTGTCACTTTATTGTTCATAATTTTTATTTTTACCTTCTTCTTCCTCTTCTTAAAGAATGCCCTTCAGCATTTCAAATAATCCTGGTTTGGTGGTGATGAACTCCTTTAGCTTTTTCTTGTCTGTGAAGCTCTTTATTTGATCATCAATTTTACATGATAGCTTTGCTGGGTAGAGTAATCTTGGTTGTAAGTTCTTGCTATTCATCACTTTGAATATTTCTTGCCTCTCCCTTCTGGGCTGCATGGTTTCTGTTGAAAAAACAGCTGACAGTTGTATGGGTCCTCCCTTGTAAGTAACCAACTGCTTTTGTCTTGCTGCTTTTAAGATTCTTTCCTTGTCTTTTGCCCTTGGCATTTTAATTAAGATGTGTCTTGGTGTGGTCCTCCTCGGATTCCTTTTGTTTGGGATTCTCTGTGCTTCCTGGACTTGTAAGTCCACTTCTTTCATCAGGTAGGGTAAGTTTTCTGTAATTATTTCTTCAAATAGGCTTTCAATATCTTGCTCTCTCTCTTCTTCTTGCACCCCTCTAATTCTGATGTTGGTATGCTTGAAGTTGTCCCGGAGGCTCCTTACATTATCTTCATATTTTTGGATTCTTTTTGCTTTTTGCTTTTCTGGTTAGGTGTTTTTTGCTTTTGCGTATTTCATATCTTTGACTTGATTCTTACAATCATCTAGCCTGCTGTTGAATCTCTGTATATTATTCTTTATTTCAGTCAATGTATACTTAATTTCTCATTGGTCCTTTTCCATTTTTTTTGATATTCTCATTAAGATCCTTGAAGGTCTCACTTAGTTCCTTGGAGGTTTGTAGAAGATTCTTGAGTAGCTTTATAACTGTGGTTTTGAACTCTATATCCAATCATTTGCTTTCCTCCATTTCTGTCATTTGTGCTCTGTTTCTTTGTCTCCACATTTTAGCTGCTTCCCTGCATTGATAGAGTGACTTTCTGTGCTAGGTGTCCTATAGGGCCCAGTGATTCAGCCTCCCCAATCACCTGGGGTGGACATTCTTGGTGTATGCCTTTGAGGGCTGGGTGCACAGTCTTGTTGTAGTTAAGTCTTGATTGCTGTTGGTGTCACTGAAAAGAAATGACCTCCAGGCCTTTCTCCTCGTTGTTTGGGGTTTGGAATTTTTAGAGTTCTGTCCCAGCTGCAGTCTGTTAGGTTAGGCTGCAGGCAGACAGGCGCACAGCTTGGGTGGGGTTGTAAATTGGGTGGGGCGGGGTCTCAGAATCACCAGGGCAGGGCAATCCACAATGGCTTCCCCTCAGCCAGCTCCACGGCTTTTCCCCATTTTGGCTTCTCCACACCCTGGCGTCTGTATGCCCCTGAGTCCCCAAGTCTCGGAGCTCCACATCAGTGATCACTGCAAACAGCATTGTCGTCTTCTGCCCCGATGCCAGACCGCCTGCAACGCGTTCAGTGCGACCCTGGAGCTTGTAAACTACTTCCAAGCCACGGACTCAGGTGCAGCCGCTGCCACCGTTTCGCATGAGTCCGTACCTCTCTGTTTTGGCGCCGGGAACTTCTACTCATTCTCAATGCACTCCTTCTCTTGCCTTCTAGTTGTAAAGCTTCCACTCCTTTGGTTCTGGAGGATGGCTGTTTAGCTTTATAGTTGAATTTTTTAATGTGGTTGTGGGAGGCTGCACATTTAGGTGTATACCTTATGCCGCCATCTTGGTTCTCCATGCTACTTTTCTTAATAACAAAACCCTGACTTTGTGTTGGTTGGGTACAAAAGCACCTCTTCAGAGGAAATAGCTTTCTTGCGTGAATAATTTTAGTTCCTTTTTAACCAGAATTGATTTGGTCATCAGAGCAACACAAAAGTGGTCAAAGATAGTTCTTGCCTCCAGGAAGTGTACAATCTAGCTGGCTACACAAGAAACAAGTAACCTTTCAAGACAACATTCAATAAAGTGTTTTAAATAATTCCACAGGCATTCAGAGAGTGGGAAATACCTCCTATAAATAAATTTCACAGTTGCTTCAATCATGCTCTTCAAACTCAGGGTTTATAAGTTCAGCTCATTTCGTGTACTCTTTAATGAGAGAGAGAGAGAGAGAGAGAGAGAGAGAGAGAGAGAGAGAGAGAGAGAGGGAGAGATCCTTCAGAAGAGTGGCAGCCCAGCAGCTAGTGAGAGCCAGTGATGTGCTAGGTGCTGGAGCCATCTGCTCACTAGCTGTATTTTTAGGTTCTTACAAGAAGCCCATTGCACGTCCTGACAGTTTAAAAAATTTAGTTTCAGCATTTTTAAAGATGGAAGAATTGGTCATTATGGTTTTTTTTGTTGTTGTTTTTTTTGTTTTTCTGAAAATATCCAAGTTTATTTGAAAAGGCCCAATTAAGAAAATTGATACTGGCTCAGTTAGTTTGATTTATTGAACTCATGTTATTCATGGATCTTGTATTCGGTATGGTACAGATGCTGTTCCCTGGGTTTAACAAGTTTTCTTTGACTAAAGTAGCTGTATCTTCTCTAGTATGTTAGAGAAGTCATTAAAGTGAAATACTGAAAAGTAGGTTCTTTTTCTTTGGCTTTTGCCCTTCTCATTGATATATCTCATTCTAGACCCCCAGGCAACTATATATTCTTTTCTTCTCTACCCTTATCAAGACCTGATCTGAATTAGTATACCAGTTTTAGATTGCCTTTTAGATTGTTGTCTGATCAGATAACACTAGAAATCCTTGCTGGTTCAGTTTCATTTGGGTTTATATTGGACGCTTTAAGACAAACATGTAGAGAAAAGATGGACGGTCCTTCACAGACAGATGGACAGTTCTTCATGACAGTGTGTACCACTGAGGCTTGGAGACATAGTGTGAAGAGATATCAAGGAGTAGAGAGTCACAGGTAGCGACTTATGGCGTGCCTTGGGTCCCAGTGCTGCCCTCATACATCACTGCCTTCGAAGGAGCTAACGCTCTGCAAGAGAACTCAGAGGCGGAATTCAGTTACTTACAGGGTGTTACACAGGGCACTGTGGAAGCTTGTCCCAGAGAGCTCAGCTGGTCCAGGGAGACCTGCATGTGTGCCTGATGTAGAGACAGAATTGGCGGGGTCAGAAGAGGAACCAGGAGAAGTGGGAAGGATGTGCATTCCAGGCAGAGGAAGGAACACGTGTGATGAGCTGAAGAGTTTAATGTGGAGGATGCTGAAGCTCTGGAGGTAGAACCAAGTACCTGGAGCATAGGGGGTGGGGGCACGAGGGAAGAGACGGGCCCGTGAGGGAGGCACAGGGGCCAGAGAATACAGGGCTGAGAGTTAAGAGCACGATGCAGCCCTTGTGAGGAATTTAGTAGGCAAGAGAAAGATGATCGGGTTCGAATTTCTGAGAGTCCTGTGCGGCAATGTGGGAACAGATTTGCAGAAGAATGGGTCTCACTCTCTGCTCTCAAAGCTGTCTCACTCTCCTTTCTTCCCAGTCCTGTCTGTTGATTCTACCAGGCAGTAACCAGCATAAACACGAAGGCTTTGCTGTGAGGAGCTCAAGTCCAGGGACATGAGCTAAAGTCCCTGTGAAGACAGAATGTCCAATTATAGCTCGAGTCTAGTTCATTAGCTTTATCCTAAAATATGCCACCACATCATCGCTTTCTTTAAAAAGTAGACTTTGAGTCAGTCCTTTTTTTTGGAAATGAAGTTTGAGCTTGCATGCGATATGAACACTTTCTATTCACAAACACATATATGTTCACTTTAAATATTCTCACTTTGCTGTATGGAGTTTGCCCCAGATTAATTCAGCCAAAGTTTGGTGATTTCTGAGTGATTCAAGTACTTCAATTGATAAAGACAAGGAAAAGGAATTTATAAAAAATTTCCATATGGGATGCAAAGAACCATTTTTTCCTTTTGCAATGAGAAGGGGGTGGAAAGGAAAAATTCCATCTGGCATACAGCAGCCCTAGATGTTGTTTTAAAATAGCAAAAATAGAAGATTGCTGAAAATATCAGAACATAACAGACTGTGGGCAAGTGTGCAGTACATATTTCTCTAATAAGTCATATTAATAAATACCCATATTTTACTTAAAACATGACCATGTTCTTATTTGTCGTTACACGTCGTTATGAACATTTGTCTTTAATTTTTAAAAAATAGTCCACTCCATTACTGAAGGGAAAAGGACTTGTTTTAGTCTGTTGAAGTCAATGTTATAGCAGTTAGGTTTATCTGGAATTAGGTTTTTTCCCATTTTTTTCTTTCCCAATATTTTCCTCCTATAATAAAAAAAGGAGAAATAAGATATGGCATGCATGTTCCTTTATGGTACATTTGTACGTAATTAAGTGAACAAGGGCTCAACAATTTTAACAAACACTTGTAATTGTTCTCTTTGTTCAGGTTCCAGGAATGGCTGGGCATGATTGGGGCAAGCTGAGTCAGAATAAGGGATTAGGGGCTGCTTCAGATCCAAGAAACACACAGAGGGAGAGAATAATGGTGATAATAAGGTAATTAAGATGGCAGGAAGTGGCTTGGGGGTAGGGATTTGTAAGGAGGCTCATGAAACTATAATGAGTCATAAGCACATATCTGGTGGCCACAAAGGTGAGGATGGGGTGGAATTTGTCAAGGTAAAATTTTGGCCCTTTGCAATCAAAGAGGGGAGAGAGTGTATAGGTTCATACAGATGATTCTTTAGACTTTTCATGGTCTTCTTGTGGCTAGGATTTATAGAGGTAGAACAAGCTCTGTATTGATACTCTTATGAATGAAGATGGCTAATGATGTGCAAAGGGTGCAATGCAGAATGAAATCCCAAACTGAATGTATGATTGACAGATGCTCTCACTTTCTCCCTGCTCAGTGTACGTACTGTTATTACAAGTTGGGGGATTGTGATGATGTGTTGTCCTTCCCACTCAATCTGAGTTCCATGGGGTTTTCCTCTCAGAGTCACGGGCGTTGGGAAGAACTTAAGGTTTCATGTGTCTTGATCGTTTGGGTGAGGAATCATTTCATTCAAACACAGGCACCTGCTCAATAGGATTATAGAGTTCCCTCTAGAATGGGCAGTAAATACTATGCATCCCATTAGTTCTGTTGGAATTGGAAGTTCGTTAAACACAGGAAAATATTTGAAAATATTTTCATTGATAATAGGCTGTTAGTGAAATAGATACCCTTTCCCCTCTGACATCAGAAGCAAAAAAATTATGAATAAAAATAGCAGCGATCTTGAGGTTTGTTAGAGAAAGTTGTCCGATAGTCTTTGTGCTCTTACCTCTCTGTGTCCCGGAAGTTGTACTTTGTGGGGCCCTAATGCAAGGCTGGCCCCATCGAAATAACCCTGGTCCCAGTGAAACGTCCTGTCCAACTGCCTTCCCCTAAGTATCAGCAATTCCTCCATCAGGAAATTAGCACAGCGTCTCCTGGAAGCAGGCACAAGCAATTCTGTCAGCAAAAAAATGAATGGGACCATTCAGCAGTTCTTATTAAACACCCATAGGGAAGCACAGACCTAAAAATTATCTCCGTATTAAAACAAAGACCTAAAAATTATCTCCATATTAAAACAATCCTCAGATATGACTCTGAAAACGGGGGAATCGAGAGGGTAGTTGAAGCCACGGATATAACACTGTCTCCTCTAGAATTTTGCAAGATGTGAGTAGAACTACAGAATATAAAATGGCAGAGACGGCGCACACGTGGCCCGGGGAGTGCAGAATTTTACCTGCAAGTTTGAGATGAAGGGCTAAGCCAACAAGGTGATGAAGGGAAGATTTCTACCTGGGATAAGGCAGGACTCTGACTAACCCTTAAAATCCAAGAGAAGGAACCTTGGAGTAAAGCAGAGAGCCCACCCTATTGGATTGTCCGAAGGAATATAGTTGACTGCCAGATGCTTGTGGTCAGGAGTACTCGTGACTTCTGACCTGGTAAGTGCCATTTCCATTGTTGTTCAGCAATCAAATCTGACCTTTATCTGAGTTTTCAGTGGATCCCATTTCCGTCCCAAGTCAGTGAATTCCTGCCCTTCAGTGCTATGCATAATCTTGGCATAGACAGGAGAGCTGCACAGACCTGAGAAAAGTCCGCCACACCCTGGAAAAATCCTTATTAATGAAGCTCAGAGTGGCCCTAGGTCTCTTCAACATCTGCAGCTGCTTCTCCCGCTGGGCCCGCCCTCGGAGGTGTGCCAGTTTTGCCTCTTAGCTCTGACTCCTACTTTACTGCTCCACGCGTGGCTACTCCAGAACCTTTAGGGAGGGATGTATGAGGGTGTTTTGATGGTACCCTTTTGGCCCAAACCTAAGTTTTGAGACTGCTTCAATCCAGAATAGAAAAGCCAGGAGTGGATTACATGAATCCATGAGTGACACAGGATGGCCGGCTACAGACCTGCCAGTCTGGGGACCGTAGGAGGATGAGTATGGGCCTATGGGCGGCCCATAATGAATTGAATGTGTCTTTAGCTGAGTGAGGGGAATCCAGTCACTTACATAACTTCACTGGGGTCTTCAGACAGAGGCCAGCATCCCTCATCATGCCACCAGAGACTTCGTTTCTCTACGGTCAATAGCTTATCTCAGATTCCCATGCTCGAGCTCATGGAGGTCATTAGAGGGAAGCACACTAGGTGACGAGGGGATTTAGCCAAGTAGTTATTTAGCTTGTTCCTGCCAGCCGTGCCATTCAGCCACAACACATATAGCTGACTTTGTTGAGGGCCTAAGTAATTTTCAATCTCAGGAGGATTTCCCCCTTTTCATATACAGAGCACATTTTTAAAAGATCTGGCTAAGATTAATTTATTCTTGCCTCCATGCATTGGGAAAAGCATTTGTTGAGCACCTGTGAACCAGGCATCACAGAAATAGGACAGAGAGAGAGGGGAACCGATCTGATTTGAGCCCCACAGGCACCCACCATTTAGTGAAGGAAATGGATGAGGAAACGAAGCCAGCAAAGAGGAAGCGCAGTTAACAGAGAGAAGAGAATTTTAAAATAATAAAAACTACAAGGAAGAAAAGCAAAGTGTAGTGAGAACTAACCACATTTCCCCCTCCCTTTCCCAGTATGTACATTATGAGGCTTTCCTTATGTTTCCATAACATATGTTACTGAACCATCTCTCCACTTGGGGGGGGGGGGGGGGAAGGGTCAAACCTGTTTTCAAAATTTTGCTGTTATGAATGATCTGATATGCACATCTCTACAAAAAAATCTTGATCTAATTTGTATTTCTAAGGGATAAATAAATTCCTAGCTGAGTCATTATTACCTACCTACAGGTGTGAACTGTGCTATCTCTTTTATGTTTTTGTTTAACACCTGTTCATAAAGCATGTTCCAGTTTTCACTTACTTCAGCAATACATGAAAGTACTTGCTTTGAAATGCCCTCACCTTCACCTTCATTGAGGATTATGATTCTTAGGAGAAGAAACTAAATATTTTTGTTAGGATAATGGGTAAGGAGATTTGTTTTTTTCAAATTTACATTGCTTTTCTAGAGAGGTTGAATATTTATAATTTATTTTAGTCCACTTACCTTTCTTCTATAAATAATCTACTTCCTTTGCCCATTTTTCCATTGGGATTTTTCTCATTGATTTGAATAAGTTCTTTAAATATAAGGATATAAATCTTTGTCATTTTTGTTGCATGTAGTTTTCCCCACTTTGTTTCTTACCTATTTACTTATTTTTATACATATGAGAACAAAACTGTTGATTCATGTTTTTTATTTAAAATTGCTTTTAAAATTAGAAAGCACTTCCCAAACTTTTGGCCAAATACTTAATTTTATTTATTTTCTGTTATTTCTTCTAGAGTTTTCACTCAGGTCTTCAGTGTTATTGGGATTTATTTTTGTAATGTGAAAGCAAGATTTCTTGATTAGCTATCTCATGCAAAATTTTCCTTCGTTTAATTTACTATTTTGTTAGCCACATTAAAAAATCCATTTTATTCTAGAGGAATTGAAACTCTGTTAACCAACTTCCTCCAAAGTAAATATATTGACTACAAATGTCATGAGTCACATTACCTCTCTGCGCTTTAGTTTTCTTATTTCTAAATTTACAGGTGAAAGATGTAAGGTTTCTTCTAGCTCTAACATTCCTTTCTTAAATAGAAGACACACATCTCCTCAAGTTCAGAAGCATCCGTACTTTTGGGTATTGTACAGTTTTGGGGAAACTATTGCCACATTAAGTGGATGCCAATTGATTATTTGGGAGGCTTTGAGTTTTTACTCTGGTTGAATATGCCTATCAATGCCAAGAATCATTCTGTTCTTTTATGTTCTAAAAATACTCCTGCGGATAGAACTTCTGAAAATTTGCTGTCTGTGAAATGCTGTTGATATGGGACAGATGGCTGAGCTAACATATCCTGCTAGAAGGATCTCTGCTATCGGGGTTTTAAGGCCATGTTTCAAGTCAAATCATTAAATATTTGGAATTGTTTTTCTGAGTTCAGAATGTCCTGATGAGGACTGAGATACGGAACTCCTGAATAATGACAAACTAAAAGAAAAAAAAAAAATACTTGATTGTACTGCCTTGAACTCCTCGAAATGACAGGAACGTGGCCTAGTTGTTTATACTGGCTAAATTCATTAACCCCGACCGATAGCCAAGCTCCAAACCGCTGCTTCTAAAAACATGCAAATTTTTATCTCTCCCCTGTCTCTTTCATAAAGAACTAGCTCTTTGCAGGCAATCCTCTGTTTTACTCGAACTTTTATCCCCAGCGTCTAGCACTGGGCATTCAGTTACTATTTGTGAGCCTGAATTGGGCAGAGAAGGCAATTGTGGGTGATTCAGAATCTTTCCCAAGCTCAAGCCCTCAGACCAAATCTCTCCAAATCCAAGTTGTACCCGCTCCAGGATTCCAGTCATTGGAGATCAAGCTTTACATGAAATGGCGTGTCCCTCGGGAAATTCACCTGGAAATGACAAAGCAGAAAAGGCTGGGAGGTCCATGTGATAGTCAGTTTGTAACTGTCCATAAGCCTTTGGGAGAATTGATACTTGCTGAAGAGTAGACACAAACTTTGAAAAGTCAGTGAGTCGGTTTATGAAGCAAGGATCTTAACTGGCAGGTTTCGTCCTCTTTGTTACCCAGGTGCAAATCTGTATTTAGGAAAAGAGAACCCTTTTGGGCCCAAAGCTTAAGTACTTCCCTTTCTTTTCAGTTCATTCCTCTTTCCCCTCATACCCCGCCCCACCCCCAGAAAAAAGAGGGAGAATGACCTCCTACTGTGCAACCAAATTTAGTTTGTCTTCTTTTAACCTCCTCTCTTCCTTTTCATTTCCTCGTTCTGTTTGTTTGCCTCTCAAATAATTTTAACAATATTTCGTTTCATTTTCAAATTCTCCTAACCTATTTTAATACCAACTTCCCATGGCTGTGCAATGAGCCAAGAGTGACAGGATCTTACCTTTCTCCCAAGTTGTTGCAAACTGTGGAATGAGGTCGTGCCTCTCTGAAAACATCCAGGAGCGTACAAAACAAGGTGTGTCTCCGTGCTCCCATGCCATGTGATCTACCAGTTGCTATGATAACTAGGAATTTTTTATTCCATAACTTTACAAGTACTGAGGCTGCCCTTTTTATTAATGCTTTGCCCTCTCTGAAGTTACACACATGCACGTGTGTACACACAGACATGCAAGCATATTTGCATGCATACATGCAGACACACACAAGTAAACACAGAAGGGATTGAGAGTTGTAGAGTTCCTTGACTTGAGGCCTTTGCATTTTCTAAGCATGTTACTTTATGCTATCTTTACATGTTATTTTAGTATTTTTTCCATCTTTATTGAGGTATGATTGACAAATAAAAATCGTATCTATTTAAGATACATGATGTGATATTTTGATAAACCTATGCATCGTAACATGATTGCCACAGTCAAGCTAATGGACATATCCATACCTCACACAGTTACCATTAGAGAGAGACAGAGAGAGAGACTCTAGAGAATTACTCTCTTAGCAAATTTCAAGTACTCAAAGCTTTTTAAATGTGAAGAATGCTTCTTCTAGATCTGTTCAGTTTTAAGGGCTAGTTTTTTCCATAATGAACAAAATAAACTAACCAACAAAATAGAACCAGAGGCATGGATGGATACATGGAACAGACTGGCAGAGGAGAACGGGATGGGGGAGACTAGATGAAGTAAGGTGAAGAGATTAGCCAAAGAGCATATATGAATATCCTATGGACACCGACAACTTTGTGGGGTGGCCAAAGGCCGGGGGAGGGAGATGCACACAGGGGCTGGGGAGAGGTGGGCAAAGGGGGGATATGGGGAGCAGCTGTAATAAAAAACAGTATTCATTATGTACAAATAAAAATGTTAGCTTTTTCCAGTAATTCCAATTTACGAATTAGGTCTTAACCAGGGGCATTTCCTAACACAGCTGAGTTTGCAGCCAGAGGAATTTGGGAGGAGAAACCAGAGCCATAGGGATCAGTGAGGGCTAGCTCTCAAGGCTGCTCTAAAATCCACACTGTCCTGTGGTTCTGCTGCTCTAAAATCCACACTGTCCTGTTAAAGGTTCTGCAAAGCCGCTACCTGGAATTATTCAAACTCAGGTGACAAGTATGTCCCCTACAAGAATATAGAGACTTGGAGTCATAATTGAGCATAGGTTTTTATCCCAGCTTGGGCTGCTTGGGAAAGTACCAGTTTGACATTTTCCCTTTAGAATAACTATGCATGTATGTTACACCACACACACACAGACACATTCGCGTGCGTGCACGCGTGCAAGCTCAGATTTGAGAATTCTTAGAAACTAAAAGGTATTTCTGTGTAACATTTATGTCATTTCTATAAAATCTAGGAAGCAAGATTCCAGATTTATTTCTTTTTTAAATCTCAGATAACCTAAGAATGGTATTTTGAGGGTCACCAATAAATGAGGCGGAAATAAGTGCAGTTCCCAGCGCTGAGTCATCCACATTTTTGCAAACCCTGGTGCAGCAGTACCTGTTGCAAGCATAACTCACAGACCGTCAGCATGGATGCCATGAACTGATGGAATTTTCTGCAAGGGAGCAGTCAGCATCCTTTAACACCAGAAAGTCTGAAGCATAAACAGGACAAACACCAGCAGCAAAGAGCAAGGCGTGGAATGCACATGGGCAAAGTATTGACAGCGTTCTCTATAGTGATCCCAGTGATTGACAGGTTTCCCCCCTTTTGCTTCCACGTGTTAGGAAATGCTGAAGGATCTAATTTAGAATTTGAAGGCATCTCATTTCTCCTGAATTACCTTCAATAGGCCTCTATCAGATCATGTATGTCCAAGGCAGTGCCCAAGGTGCCCTTTGACCTAGGCTTCTTGATTCCAGCTCAGTCCTTCATATATATATATATATTTGCCCACTATTCGGGGGAGGGGGGACGGTGGTGTATGTATCTGATGAGTCTTAGCAGAATGAAATAACCACCATGTCTGGAACAGAGGGACGGCAGAGGAGAGGGGTTCAGTGGCTTCGTCCCAGTGGCCGTGGCTGATGTCACGCCTTGTTTATTACTGCTGATAGTTTGTCCTGTTTATGCTTCAGGATGCTGACTGCTCCCTTGCAGATAATCAGGAAACCGCCCAAAGACTCAGGGCTCATAAGGCGTTAACTAACTATTGAAATTATATTTTAAAAAAGGTAAGAGTCAGAGACAACTGAACTTCATTTCTCCCTTCTTTGAGATTTCAACCTCTAGAAGTGTATGGCTTCTTGGTGAGAGAGACTTAATATGAAAGGGTGAGGTGAATGGCAGAGAGACATGGCCCTCCACTCCCATGAAAGTGATCCATTTCCTCAGCCCCAGGCCTCCAGCAGAGGCTGTGAGCCTTCTTTCCGCAGGGTCAGTGAGCTTTGCAATCGACTCCCCTGGTGGCTTCTGGGCTCTGAACGGTGTGCACACCTCCATAGGAGCAGTTTTCAGTGCACCTGAAAAAGTGTGAGGACATTATTTGTGTGTGTTTTTAATGGGGATATTTAAACACACAAATAAACAAAACTGTAGCAAGGCCCTGGTACAAATCCAGTGTTGATGTTACTCTACGTGGGTGTCATACAGATGCAATAGTTTGTGTATTTTTCTGCACCCATTTATTGAGGGCTTTCTCTGCCTCCAGCATTCATAATTGGGTCAATTATGAATTAGTTATTATCCCATCTTACAGGCAAGAACACTGATGCTCAGAGAGACTGAGCAACTCAGTTAAGATCACCCAGCGAATAAGTGGCAGCTCTAGGATTTGAACTCAGGCAGGTCTGTCTTCACTTTGGTGTTGCTATCACTTTAATTTGACTTGGGTCATAAGTTCTTTTGGGGGCTGCCATCATCTGAGTTTAATTTTTGTACTAAGAATTGGTTATTACACACAAAATAGAAGTGGATGACACCCTTTGCATGGGGTCTGGCAGGAGCTTGGTAAGGTGTGTGAATTGATAAATTATTTTGTCTTGTCATTGGTGATCGAAGGGTGGTTAGGATGAGACTATGCTAGGCCTTTTGCATACACAGTTTTGTGTTCCTTTTTTTAATGCTTTAACATGTTCTGAAGGGTGTAACAGCCTCATATTTCAAATGACACATTGGGATTTCAGGAATCCACCTTCCCCCTGGAACACAGCCATTGAATGGTGGTAGAATTTCTCTCCAGACAAGGCAAAGCTCTGAACTCTCAGTACCCTTGGAGGCCTTCTGGGCAGCTGGGACTCCAGCCATTCTCTGAGGACAGAGCTCTCCCTGAATGAGAAGGGCCTCAAAGTCAGAACCAAGCTCCGTTTCTGCTGTGGGTGATCTGTGCCTGTTAATCTAACCCTGTGCCCACATCTGACTGTGGAGCCTGGGTTCCTAGCCAGAGGTGGTCTCCATCTTGACCTGTCCTCCATAGACTTCGAGCTTAAATTTTCCCTTTCTGCTCTAGCCTGCTGTCTGGACTGTGTCACTCCGTGCTGAACCTCTGCCTCCTTGCCTTTGCCACCTCTGTCCTTGATCTTGGGCCATTCTGATGTATAGTATGTGCCTGCTCATCCATCATTCAGCAGGCCATTCATTCATTTCCGAGGCACTGTTATTCTGGATGGAGGGATAGTCCAGAGAGCAAAGCAGGCCAAAGCCCTGTTCTCACACAGCTAACATCAGAGAGGAATTTGCCCTGCCACTTCTCCACTCTCTTCTCTCCTCCATCTCTATCGCTAAATTTGGTCATCAACCAAGAACTTCTATTTATTTACTTCCTTTTAATATATGTTTATCGATTTCAAAGAGGAAGGGAAAGGGAGAGAGATGGAAACATTAGTGATGAGAGAGAATCATTGATCAGCTGCTTCCTGCACCCCGCACTGGGGACTGAGCCCACAACCCAGGCATGTCCCCTGACTGGGAATCAAACCGTGACCTCTTGGTTCAACCACTGAGCCATGCTGGTCAGGCAACCAAGAATTTTTATGCTGGAACTGGGGGACTTGCTGGGAAAGGTTTAATACAATTTAAGCTTGTATGATTTTAAAAAATCAACAATAGCAACACCTGTGTGATTTAATAACAATTCTCAAAGGTCACGTGGAGAGCGTGGAGTGTGGAGTGTAAAGCAAATTGTAGGGTGTGCATTGCAGTAAACCGATATGGGTATTAGACAAGACAGAGTGTACAGACAATAAAGTATGCAAGAATTAGATTAAGTCAGGTAGGGAAATGCTAACATACCCTCCTGTAAAGCTATTAGAGTGTGAGTTAATTTCCTGGCATCAAGATGATGGATTGCATGACCTGTGAGGGGGCATCTAAATTCATCAGTTAACACAAGCTTCTCTGGAAACCAAAAGGTCAGGTGTACTGGATCGTCCCATTCCCATCCCTCCTTCACTCTAGCCCTGCTCTGAGCTGCAGGAAGTGAGTCCTGACCTCTATGGACTATGGATTTTTTTTTTTTTTTTTTTATGATCGCTTGCCTCCCACTGTCAAGTGGGTCTTGGCCATTGAGAAATGCCACAGCACATCAGCGTGTAGGAGAGAGGTCAGGTTCCTGGCCACGACCACACCCCTTGGTGACTGCAGCTCCTCCCTGGGACCCTCTCAATGGGATCCAGTACTCACTCGTACCTCCTCTTGCCCCTCTTTGCTGGTTTATGGTTATCTCGCCACTTTTTGGTTAATTTCCTCAAACCTACCTACACTTCTGTAAATAGTCCCTTCATTAAACACATTCAGAACCCTAGATGAATGTGCCTCTCTTTTTTGCCAGAATGATCCATTATGGTAATAAAGCATATTGAAATATACTTGGGATCCAAAGATATTGGCTTTATATTTCAAGATTTTACAGTCCACCCTCAGCTCTCCTGCTCTGTTCTCCCGTAGGTTTACTAGCGGAAGTTGGCCTCAGGATCAAATTCCCAGGCTTGCCCTAATTTAAGAGCTCTTAAATTTAAGAACTCGTTTTACATGATAATCATTAGAGGCAGTAAGATTTAATAAGTACAGCTCCCCTCTCACAGCCAGAGCTTCCTATCCCGTCATGTTTCCTGGTTTCCTGTGGGAGTTCGTTCATGTTCCAGAACAACTTTGTGTGTGCTTCACACCCATGGAAGTCAGGTTTTATCTAGATTTTGTGACTGTGGGGATGATGAATCCTACTAGTCCCATTCAGGCTTTAATTTGGGTTATTAATCTTAATATATGTGGGATTTTTAAAAAGGAACCAATTATCCTGATTTAAGTACTCTGTTTCTGCACTAAGATGTATTTGCTAGGCCAGCACTTGGCAGTCTGGTCAGTCTCAACCACTGCTTACCTTGACACACGTCTGCTTTACTAATCTCTCCACAGTGTATGTTCCTAATCAGGTCTATCTGGCCAGCAATATTTTTTAAAAATCTGTTTACTTATTTTTCCCATGAGAATAAAGAATCATGAGATACATCGTCAGCAAATTTTATGAAGGTTGTTCTCAGGCAAAATTGGTTTTGGCCAGAAGAGATTTCTTTTTTCAGATAAGTGCATCCATCCTGCTGTACCCACATTCGCAGGACAGGAATAGATGCTATGCGGGCACTGGCGGTTTGGTTTGCAAAGTGTGTGTGAATTTCCGTAGTACAAGAGGAGAAGACACACCTAACTGCTAACTCCTGTGCATCTTTCCTATTTAGGAAGGACAACACTGTGGGCTCCTGCGAGAAAAGTAGAGTCAAGACAGCTGAATTTTGTATAGTCTTGGTGTTGGGAGAGGCACTGAGGTCATCTTGTCCAGCTCCCACTCTTTGAAGAACTGCCTTCTCTGGTTCTGTAACACTGTAGACAGGCTCTGCTCCCATATGCACTCTGATGAGGGATCAAAACTGCAACCTCTAGGTGTACAGAACAATGCTCCAACCAAATGAGCCACCCAACAGGGCTATCCATTTACGATTCTGTTCATTTATTTATTCATTTAGTTAATGTGCTTTCAGTATCTGTGAAGTGTCAAGTCTTGGCTATTCATTGAGAATTCAAAACTGAAGAGGATGTGGTACCTGCCCACAAGTGAGTGTATGCTTTAGAAGGGAGACAAAAAGTGCATTAGCGTGTGCTCCTTGGAATGCTGAGTCAGAAGGACTCGTGTGCTGCCCAGGAGTCACAGATGGGCCAACCAAATCAGACTGGAGAGAGATGGTTATTGAAGTTAATGTTTTGGGATGAATAAAAGTTATCATATGAAAAGAGTCATAATAAACTATTGCTATAAATGCTGTCTTAGTCTGTTCTAGCATCTATAACAAAATATGGCAAACTAGGTGGCTTACATACAATAGAGATTTATTTCTATCAAGGTACAGGCAGGTTCAGTGTTTGATGAGAGCCCACTTTCTGATTCATAATTGGCCATCATTTTACTGTGTCCTCACATAGCAGAAGAGATGGGATCTTTCCAGGGCCTCTATTATAAGGGCACTAATCCCTTTCATGAGGGCCTCACCCTCATAATGTAAGTACTTCCCAGAAACCTCACCTGCAGACACCATCATACTGGGGATTGTAATTTGATATATGAGACTTTGGAAGGGGGACACAAACATTCAGTCCATAGCAAATGCCTTCCTATAAACATCTTCAGTTACTGTGTTCACAAACTTGAGGGAAAACAGTATTGTGACCTGTGCCACTTGTATGACCTTGTATGCCATGGCACCAAGCTAGGTGATTCTGTGTATTCTCCATCTGAAAGGGTCGCAGTGCTGCTTGCTTCAGACAAGGTTTGATTATGGAGTGCTGGACCACAGGAGGAATGTGGAGGATCCTGGCTGAGGCCCAATGGAGCAGGAAAGGGAGTTCAGAGGGCAAAAAAATACACATCTTGCCCAGTTCATAGTTTAGCCCATAGTTTGACCTATTCATGCCAGCCCCCTTTTTTCATATGTCCTAGACTGAGGGGCAATACCATTTAGTGAATGCCTTCCTCAATGTTGTCTTAGTTACATGGCCTCTTATATGTGAGTTGCATGAGAGTTTCATTTGGTAGAATGCTGACAGATAGAATAAATAATTATGACACTCAAGTTCGAAACACAGTTATCTCATGGGATTGTAATGAGCTTTGTAATAGAAAAGTGACTAAGTTGAGCGTGTAAAGGATGCCTCCGAGTAAGAGTGACCTTTGAGCCATGTGCAATAGAATTCTTTGTTTTAAAGATAATTCACTCACTCTTTTGCTTGCTCAGTAATTTGCACGTTCAATAAACATTTATCAAGTGACTATCACATGCCAGATCTCTCTATGTTAGGAAGAGAAATAGGGGTCACAGTCCCTGCCCTGAAGATGTCATAATTTCGAGGAGAGCACAGGGGGACCGGATAATTAGAGGCCACCGTGATGGGTGTCATAACAGCGTTCTTTGGGCATCTCCTCTGAATAGAGGGAGTTAGTGGCAGGAGACTCATGAGGTGATAAATACGAGTTGACTCGTATGGGATGGTTTGTGCCCTCTGGGGTGCTTAGATTCAGTGAGACTTAGAATTCCGAACTCTGCTTAGGAAAAAACGTGCCTACACATAACATTTTATATGCATTTTCTATGCTTCCAGAGGGTTCTCTGAGTCCCTAAAGCCCTTCCACAAACCCCTACTTACGCCCTCTTGTAAGAGTTTATGTCCATAGAGCGGCAGGGACACGAGGCCATGGAAAACATCAGTGGCTGCTTTATGGGAGTGCTTGGGAGAGGAATATTTTCCATTATCTCTGCTAATGGAAAACTCAAGGAAGCAGTTGTGGCCATGCCAGCAGGGCTGAGAAGTCCCTTAGCGATCACTTTCTCTTGTTAGTGTTGGTAGTAAGTGGAAATATAAATACAGACCAAAACATGGTTCAGGACAAGTTAAGACCTGCTAAACTGGGAACACCAATTTTTCACCTGTTTAGAAAAAAAAAATTGATATTTTTCTTGCCCCGTTGGTATTCTCATCTTAAAATAAGTATGCCTTTTATGTGAGTAAATGAAAGAAAAAAGTTTTATTTTGAAGTACAAAAACTGATCATGGTCACACAAGTTAATCTAAAGTAAGTCAAAGGCATTGGTTCTATTATTCATTCGGAATTCATGGGCAGGAGAGAAGTGTAGCCATAGAAAGAAAAGAAATCAGAGTTACACAAGCAAAGAATGGAACAAAGATGAGGAGCAGGGGAAACTCGGAAGCCCTCATACTCCTGGTGGCTCTGCGCAAAGGCCCTGTCAGTCACCCTCCCCCTCCTTCAGCTGGGCACATCTGTTTATTGTTGGAGTTTCCTGTTCCTCCCACCATCCCTTTTAAGAAAGTAGGTGAAAGAACTGATTTATGCATATCTGGGGGCTAATGTATGTTTTGGGGAGAAGGGAGTTTCTCTCAGCACAACCAAGGGCCAAGGCATAAAGCGTGGTGCCTTCTGGGAATATACACCGTTCCCCACCTCACCTTTTGTATCATTGATGCACTTACAGAAGTCCCTTCACTCCTGAGGTCTGTGCCCCTTGCTCAGGTCGTCTGACCCCTACTCCAGTGGTGCTCTTCCACTTCCCTCCGTAGCTTTCTTATCTTGTCTCCTACCTCACCATCTTTAGAGCCCATTTCCCCCAATCATCTCCTTAGGCCACCAACTCCATCACAAAGTTCCATACCATGTTCTTGGCGCCCAGTGTACTAAGAAGATAGAAGCCATCTCCTAGATCGACCTAAGTTTCCTTATTATCTCAACTTACTTTGTTTTTTAATCTTCATCCATCCTCTTTCTCATGATCCTCTTGGAAAGGAGGAAGTCTCAGTCCTTTCATAGCCTGACCCCTCCATTGTGTTCCTGAGCCTGTCACATCTCATTACCCAGTCTCCACCCTGCCTTCCTAGCCATGCAGGCTCTCCTCCCTTTCATGATGATATTCCTCAGACGTGGCCCACTGCCTCTCCATTCCCTCGCACCTCCCCACTCCGCTCCCCACCACTGGGCCTGAAGTGACCGCACCACTGTGTCTGACACTTATCATCTCTGTGAACTTGATAGCGTCAGGCGAGCTTTTTCTTTGAATCTCCTGAGATAGTGCCCTCCAGGTTCTGCTGACTCATCTTGATTTTACTTTTTCTTAATCTCTGCCCATAGGTTTCCTCCATGACTCTGATTCCCTACCGCTTCCCCCGGCTTCCTGTGTTTCTTCTCTTTATCCTTTCCTTTATAATACCCTTTCTCTCCTGTTCCCACCTAACAATCCCATTCACTCCCCAAACTTGAATAATTCACAGATTTGTCTCTGTCCCCGGCCTTTGTCCAGGGGGCTCGTTCTTTATGTCTAACTGCCGGCTAAACATCGACAGCATGATGTGTTATTACTAAAACACCAACTGTCTGAAACCAGATTTACCACTCTCACCAAAACCAGTTTCTCTGTACATTTTGTCCCATTTAATGGCATCCCATTCTGTCACCTACAGTCATCTTTGACCATCAAATCCCATGGGTTATAGCTTCTCGTTGTCTCTTGCATTTGGCCTCATCTTAGGGTGCTGACTAAGTTAGATTTGTGTTGTTATGGAGCCTATTAACTTGTCATTTAAGGGCAGGGGGGCTTGTTTTGCTCATCTCTGCTTGCCTCCTGGTGGCCAGCACAGTGCCCTCACCATAGGAGATCCTCACTGTTTGTTGAATAAATGACTGAAAATTAAGTGTTTTAATGCTTTACTTGCATCTTGTGAGCGACTTGTCATTGAACCTATTTTCCGTCATTAGTTCTCTGAATATTGTTATTCTTAACCAAGCAAGCACTAGAATAAAGTTTCGCGCCCAGACCCCTAACCGTGCCACTTCTGCTCTTTTTCAGGAAGGGCAAGTAGGTGAGGATGCATGAGTCGGGAGGCATTAATCTAACCTTCCTTCTTGAGAGCCAGCTGTGACCCAGAGAGTTATGTTTTCATGGCAATTTTAGATAACTTGCATCTCCCTTTATACATTGATTTTTCTGCTTTTTCTCTTCTTTATATTTAACAGGTTTTCGAGATGGAAACCACCACTATGACATTAGGTGCTATTGATAGTACATCAATATGTTGCAGCTCGTCCCCTGCCCAGCAGAGTGTGGCTACTCTGTGCAGGGCCCTGTAATGCATATTAGTTGCACAGACATTAGGGAAGCCCTTCCCATCCGTATGTGTGTGCATGGCCCGTGGAAGGTAATGGTGCCATAGATCACGTGCAAGGAGAATGCACCACGTACGTCAGAACGGCGGTGGGCTCATGCAAAATGAGAATTGGCTTTCGAGAGGAGGAAAACCAGGGGAAGGTTTCTGTCCTTTCAGATCTACTATTTACTGAATTACTTGTTTCTCTGTGTCACGGTATCCCAGGCCCACCTTCTGCTGCTGTTTATGTGTTTTTTTTTCAATATGTGCCTCTCTCTTTGGCCACCTTATTTCCGGAGGATAACAAAAGAAGCCCTTTGGAGAAACGAGAGAGCGCAGTTACACATTGTTATTCATGTTGCAGGAGTCGCACTCTGTCCTTGGGGAGTTTAACAATGAATATCCCACATTAATTGCCACAGTGACTGCGTGTCTGACCTTGCTGAAATGTAACACATCAGCTTTACATAGGAAAATTATTTGTCGCCGAAAGATTTGAAAAGAATCGTCAGAAAATTATATGGCTGTTTAGAATAACTAATATTACCGTGTGTTTAAGAAGATCCTGGAGGACTCAAACGACTAGGTCACTGCATTGTCTGAGGAGTCAGGATTCTGGGAGCTGAAATCATAATTTTATCACTGATTTGCTTGGCAGTTATAGCAAGACGAGTGCCCTGCTTTCCTTATGAAGGGGGAACAACATACATGGGGATCCCCGATAGGTCTGTGGGACGGATGGAGAATAAGGCAGGCCAGACCTAGTGCCTCTTCTCCTTTGGGGAAGACTGTTCTTTATGTTTGCACTCAATTATAAGGCAGGATTTTCTGCCAGCAGCAGAAACACACAGGGAACCCTAGGACATGTTTCCCTTTTTAAAGAAGCGCCATCATTTCTAAGATAAAGCCTAGTTTACTGTCAACTTTTCTTGCTTTAATCTTTTGTTCAAATCCTCAGATATCCGGAAACTAGGTTTTCTGACATGCATTTTAAGGTTCTTTTTCCCGGGCTCTCTCACACTGACTGGCTGTCGCACGTGGGGAAGATCTCACAGGACGCGCTCTGAGACAGCTCGTCTCTCTGGGTCCGGGGCACAGTGCTGGGTCAGCAGCCAGCCCACTCCGACAGCCACGTCAGCAGCCACGCTGGCTCTGGGCTGTGGAAGCTGTGTGTGCAGAAATGACTGATGGTTCCGCCTTCGCTCCTTTTTTCGAGGGACTGAGGTGAAGAAAGTCTGGGCACTCGCCCATGACATCCGAATCTCAGCCCAGATGAGATTGTTACTGGAGACCCCTTGCTGCTTGCATTCTGGCAAAACAAGTGCATGATAAATTGGAAGGCCCATCTCCAGTCTGGGAAAAAAAAAAGGGACTAAATGATTGAATGGGTAGCTTCTAGACCCACCTTTTAAAGCAAGGCTGTGACATGACTGAATATACGTATCTACCACCACCATTTAATGTGGCTTGTTCATTGCTTTTGTGTTTAAATGGGGGGGGGGGGGGTTACAGACAATAGTTCAGGGAAGGCCTAAGGAGGGGAGGAAGACGGAAGGAGGGGGTTGGAGGGGGAAAGGGGACATATGTAATACTTTTAGCAATAAAGATAATTTGTAAAGAATAATGTTGTAAATGACTTCCCCATTCTAAAAGAGTGATTGTTTAATAAGCATTAACCAAGTACGAGGGAATACACGTGCAGTTTGTACGTTGTGTTTTGTGAAACTTTGGATTCCTGAATTCAAATCGTTCAGGTAGCTTTAACAATGAACAGTCTGAATCCTTATCCCCACTTTATGGGTTTTCTATTTGCTTTGTTTTCTGGCCCCTTTTCTGCCCCCACGCATAAAGGTCGGCTTCTCACTTTAGCTCTACCTGCTGCCGCAGACGTCCCCTGAGACCCAAAAGCCTCGTGACACGAAAACACTTCAAAGTATTCCTGTTTCCCTCATGTTTTCTGTGGCTGTAGAACTTGAGCCTGGACACTGTCCAAGAGGGAGATTCTTGGCCAGCCTCCTGATTTATTCTGAATCTTTAGAGGAAACTGTGGTCCAAAGCAACTCAAGAAGACGCAGCTTCAGTGAGTTCCTTTTTAATGTTCTCTCCCGTTTTCCTTCTCCCTTCCCCGATGACAGCAGGATGGTGAAGTGACCACAGTCCGAGAGCAGGAGCGGAGCGTGCTGGTGCTGAGGAAAGTGCAGCGCGGCGGCCCGGCCCCCCCAGGCGGGAGCGCCGACTGCGATTGGAGGTGAGTTTCCTCCGAGGCGGCGGCGCTCCCTCTCCCTCCCGCTGCCCGCCTCCCGCCTCCCTGCGCCGCTCCCCCTCCTCCCTCCTCTGCCTCCTTCTCCTCCCCCTCCTTTTTCTCTCCGCCTCTCCGCGTTCTAGCTGACTGCAGAGCTCTCAGCAGCCAGATGGACTCAGTTCCCAGGGAAAGCCCGAGATGGCCAAGATCTCTTAGCATTTAGGGGAATGCCTTTGTCAGGAGCCGGGCACAATGGGCAGCTCCCGGCTGCGGGTCCACGACCCGCACTTGGAGAGGAAGGATTGCTCGGGGCTCTCGGAGCGCCCGCTGCCCCTGCCCACCTTCGATGTGCCTTACTTCAAATACATTGACGAGGAGGACGAGGACGATGCGTGGAGCAGCCGCTCGCAGTCCTCCACCGAGGATGACTCGGTGGACTCTCTGCTCTCTGACAGATACGTGGTCGTGTCCGGGACCCCCGAGAAGATCTTGGAGCATCTTTTGAATGACTTGCACCTGGAAGAAGTCCAGGACAAAGAAACAGGTAAGACCGCGCTGTCTCCTGCTTCCAGGCTCAGCAGCCGCTGCCCTTGTCAGGGTGTATCCTTAGGAGCAAGCCTCCCACCGTGGCCGCCCCGGGGGGTGGGCTGATCTAGCGTATGCTCCGTGCCCCTCCCCCTCGGCCCCTTGCTGTTTTGTTTAAATCCACTCAATGGACACATGGAGATCCGAGCGGCTGCCGGGGGAAGTAGCTGTACAAAGAAGAGGGTACGCAGGCAGATGTTCTTGTTTCCTGGGCAGTTCTTACCAGACCTACTGGCAAAAGGCCAGTGTTCCGAGGGAAGAAATGCGGGCGAGGGGTAAAGGAGCATTCATTCACCTGGCCTGTGGGGGGCTCTGCAGTGGGGGGAGCAGCCTCCCCCAGAAATGTCAACAGTTAATGCAACTGCTCAGCAACTATAAGCTGAGCAACTTCTGCCTTTTCCCAAGCAGCTTACACGGCACTCAGAGCTCGCCCTGCTGTGCAGAGTAGGACGCGCACAGCCTCTCCGTCCAGAAATCATAACCCACTGAAGTCTGACTGATCGCACTCCTTGTCTTTTCTGTTTAATCTGGGAGCAAAATGCCCGTTTAGCTTGTTCATCTTTGCCCCTTTGCAAACACTGCTATTACACATACAGAAGGACTAGCCACACTTGTTCGCAGGAGGGTGCGTACTTGCTTCTCTTGAGCAGATTTGTAAATGTTCCAGCCTGAAGCAATTATTCCGATGACTAGGCCCCTGGCTATAGCCTGAATCTGGTAACTGGAGCCCCTGACGGAAAGGCACTTTTTGCTGCCCCCAGAGCACCTGGAGTGCCCACAGTTTGCAATCATGTGTTGACTACAGCAGGAAGAGGCAGTTTTCAGTTGCATTAGGACAAAGTAACACCTTCAGTTTTCCAGGCAGGAGGGGTTGTGAAATGACAGCATAGGGGGAGCAAGAATTCACTCAGGTCCCCGAGGTTTCTCTGAACATACCTGATGTCTGGCTCTCTCTTGCATTGCAAAGGACATTAAGAGAAACCAGGATGTATGCAATGTGTCAGTGGGTAAGGAAAACAAAGCAAAATGACCCAGTCATGTTTCCTCCAGTATCTCAAATTTCAATAAATACTTTATTTTGCGCAGGTATGTTTGGGTAAAAAAATCAGTAGTTGTCATTTGTACACAAACAAGCTAAAGGAAAAGTGTATTCTCGTGGCATTTGCCGGGTGTTTTTGTGTGCCCGTTGGTTAATAGTTTGTCCACTTAAGCACCATTCCCGTGTCCAGTGTTCATCGGAGGGCACTTCCTGGAACCGGCCAGGGTTTCCATGTACGCTTGATCGCCAGACGCCTCTCACAAGTGGTTGGGACTAGAATACCGGCAGCTCACCTGCTGCGAAGAGGACACCTTTAAACCTGGGTAGAGGTTCGGGGCTGGGGGCGGTGGGGCAGAGTGTAAATGCTTTCTTCTTAATAGCACCACAGTTTATTCTTTAATATAAGACTTTGTGCCCGGGTCATATTGATAAGGGTAGAAATTATGAAAGCCAATACAAGGCCTTGCTTGATTTCTTTTTCTCTCTTTCTCATTGCCATTAATTTCCTGTGAAAGATGGCCAATCGCAAGTTCCCACTGTTGAACGCTGGGAGTGAGCAATCCCCCCATTACTCTTCCTAATGCCAGGAGTCGCCTCCTGTCGGGAACTGGCGTTGTGCATGGTGTCTAGTGACTGCTCTCCCACTTTCTTATCAATTACACCAACACTGGGATCAACTGTGTCACTTTAGCCACATGCTCAGAGGACTAGGCGCAGTGGTCTGACATAAGTTGGGACTAGAATACCGGCAACTCACGGCGGGGTGGGTGAATGGGGAGTGGAGACGCCATTTGGGGCCAGCCTCTCCTCATTCCTTCTCTGTTGCTTAGAGTTTGTGGAGGACACACTTCAGGTTGTTGCACAGCCACTTGAGGGAGGAAATGGTAACAACTTCTCCTCTGATCAAAGGAAAATTTTATGACAATAAGAAAGTCAACTTTAGATGGATGTGCATGTAATAGGGGTGCCTATGTGGCAGTTACATGTAATTCTTCAAAACTTCATGCACAGTGCTATCAACAGAGGAGCCACCGTGTGGTTTTTGTTGATAAAATTGAAAGAGATCATAAATATGAAAGAAAATACATTTTGTGTACAAATTGAAGGAAACCAGGTATGAGCGTGTTGTCATTTGAATGCTAAATGAGTCACATATTGAAAGTGATCGAGGCTCCTTGTCACTGAGGGAGGGGAAGTCTGGTTCTTTATCTTGGTCCGGCTGGCAGTCCTCATTAGAAAAGGCGCTGTGTGCAAGAGCCTGATAGAGTCGCATAAACATATGGAAGGCAGATGGAGGGGAATGAGAAGGGGCTGCAATAAAAGTGTACAGCGGCGTTTTATGTTCTCCAGCGCTCCTGCTAGGGGGATGGAGTCATATGGGGCAGGGTGGAGCCATATGGCGGTCGTCCGCCTGGGCCCGATGGCAATGAGGAGGAACGGGGTACCTGGGAGGAAATAAATGGTCCCGGTGGCTGCCATGAACCTATTCTGGACCTGGCATTCCTGTACCCACTAGAGGTTGGTGAAGATAACCAAGCATGAGATGCAAATTTTTTCCCATCTCTTCTCCACAAACTCACTTAGTTGTGAAAGTGTAGGTACAAGGCCAAGCCGAAGAAACCTACGTCACCAAGGACCAGCTGAAATGATTATAAGTGATGCTAAAGCTCAGGTGAGAGGAGAACATCAGGGCTACTGAGATTACGTTTCTGTGGCTACCAGGTTCATATGGTAATTCTATCACCAAATCAAACTGAGTTTTCAAAACAATCTACTAGTGCTTTTCCTAACCGGTTAGGTCCATACAGCACTATTTACCTGCTGATCTTCATAATCCTCTACATTCATACCTTTCCTCCCCAGCTGTACCAGGCACGAGGAGTCACCCCGCAAATGGTGTGGAATGAATGAATAAATGAATGAATGAATGAATGAATGAATGATTCTTCCCTGTTTAAAATGGAACAAATATTTGAGTTTGGCGATTGGACATCTATTTGTGATCATGGAAAGTGATTGAAGCCATTGTCAAAGATTTCCTTTTCTTTCAAGGTTCAGGTTCTAACTGGAAACACTGGAAATGTTAGAGAAAAATCAAACAGCTGCATCTTTCATCTTCCCGAAGTGGGGCAGGCATCACTGGGATCCCCAGCCCAGGAGAATGACCAGGAGGGCAGGAAGGAAGTGAGAGGAGGAGCTGTGAGCAGGAGAGGTGGAGGGCAAGTCCACAGCTTGCCCTGGGTGGAGGGCCACAGAGGTCCCTGCCTCTGTTCAGCCCCCTCCCCATCCTCAAGATGTACAGCATGTTTTATTAGAGATGCTTCTGGGAATAACAATGACTGCTTCAAAGCAGTGGGGGGGGGGAACTATGCATCACGTGGATTATACAGAGAAAAACCTTCTTATTGATTTTTCTCTCTAAATCTGCAGTATGATGGGTGGGCCTTCAGGAAAACACGAGGAAATGCATTATCTGCTCCCCTCTTTTTTTAGTTTCCTATTCCTTATTCATCTGTTTGATGGAAATGCGCTATGATTGCAGGCTTCCAAGAACAAGAAGCAAACAGAGAGTAGGATAGGGGAACTAGGGAGGACCTACCACCTGGTTCTTACTGGGCTGGACCTGCTTTCTTCAAGGTCTGCTGGTGTTTTCTTTAACTTCGTGGGTTATCTGGTATAGTCTGTGCTCAGTGGGGGAGTGTCTCCCCAGCCTGCTTTGATCATATTATAGGTGCCTCCATGTTGACCTGCACCTAGTAGGATGAGCACGTCATTGTAACAAGGCAACAGCCTCTGTGAAAGTGCCTGGCATGTGTTATGGGAGCGTCTCACTCGATCGATCGAGTCCAAACCTTATTCTCTGTCGTCAGCTTCAAGGCTTTGTGGACTATTAATCCACCACCAGAACTTCGAGGAAAGCTAGGACAGGCACCTTCTGTTTCCAGGTAGAGCAAAGGCTTGAGACAGCTATCTGCAGTGACAGTGAAAATCCCCACGTGCTGTGGAGGGAGGGAGAGCTGGAGCAGAAGTGCCTACATTAGAATATAGAAACCATATTCTAATGAGCCAGGGGGGCTCAGTGGTTGAGCATAGACCTATGAACCGGGAGGTCACAGTTGGATTCCCAGTCAGGGCATATGCCCAGGTTGTGGGCTCGATCCTCTATAGGGGGCATACTGGAGGCAGCTGATCAATGATTCTCTCTTATCATTGATGTTTCTATCTCTCTCTCCCTCTCTCTTCCTCTCTGAAATTAATACAAATGTGTGTATGTGTGTGGTTTCTGCTCTGCTCTCTCACCTTTGTACTCCAGGGTTTGTTTCTTTCGGTTTGGTTTGTGTGTTTTTGGCAGTTTCCTTAGCTTCTCTCCTAATTACTAATATGAAGAAGGCAATGTGTTTGCTGTAAATGAAGCGTTGGGAGACTTTATAAATTAGCACTGACAAAGTGATTGTGTAGACATATTCTTCTCAGTTGCCTCATTTGTGAAAGCAGAGAACTTAGACCACGTGATGTTTGAGTTCCCTTCCAGATTGGAGAGCCAGGATTTGAAGGTTACTAAGACACCACTCCATCTAATCCATTAAACTTCCTCTCCATTAGATAGATCCTTATGCAGGATCATTATCCTCATCTAATGGACAGAGAAACTAAGAAAGAAGTTAACTAAGCTGTTTCAGAGATCAAGTAATCATTAGAATCTGGGGATGAATCCAGGTATATTCCTAGCTTTATTCCTTTTTCCAGTGACTAGAATCATGGATGAAAGGCATCTAATCTAATAAAAGAATAATATGCAAATTGACCCTCACTCCATTACACCTAAGCCATGCCCACCAGCCAAGCCATGCCCACCAGCCAATCAGAGTGTCTGTATGCAAATTAACCCAGTCAAGATGGCGGCCAGCAGCCATAGAGCTAGAGCAAACAGGAGGCTTCCATTGCACCAGCGCTTGAGCAACTGCCTGGCTAGGCTGGCTGGACATCTGCTCAAGGCAACAATATTTCAATTATAGAAGCCACAAGCTGAAGCAAACAGGAGTCTTCGTTGCCTGCTTAGGCCTCCACTCAAGGCAACAAAGTTTCAGTTATAGAAGATAAATAAACCCCAGAAACCTGATTCCAGCCAGCCCTGCTGGGACATTAGGTCAATGGGAGCAGTGGGCAGCCTGAAAACGGCCCTCAGCCCCTAACTCAGGCTGGCCACACCCCTATGGGGTAAGGTCCCTACTAGGGGGCTTGGCCAGCCTGCAAACAGACATCAGCCCCACACCCAGGCTTGCCAGGCATGCCAGCAGGTGGGACCCCCAAGGGGTCCCAGACTTCGAGAGGGCACAGGCTGGACTGAAGGACCCCTCCCCCTCCAAGTGCACAAATTTTTGTGTACCGGGCCCCTAGTAAATGAAATAAAAACCTACCATTCAACTCTAGCAGTAAGCCCCAAATCAGGTGCTTTAGTAGCCACTTAAGAGCAATCTAATCTCTAGCGCAGATCTGCTGCTTGGTTCCCAGCTGTGAGCAGAGAGGCCAGTGCATGAGCTCACTGCTACAAGAAGGTTACTAGAGGGTCTGGCTTCCACGGGTGGTGCTGTATCAGACATTAATATGAGAAGTGACTAGAAGTCAGATTTTGACTGTGAATTTCATTTGAGATATTCATTTTCTTGACTCGTCTATCCACACGCCACCTTTGAACATGCGCTATCATGTATGATAGGTGGGGAAGTGATGCTTTTACACTGCCAGGAGATTGTGGGTTAATTAATACTCTCATTGGTAATGAAGCAAGGTGAAATGAAGCGAGACAGAGTCAGAGCATAAGGTCATTAACATGCACTGATTAATAATGGAAATGTGGACATTTTCATTGCAGCACAACCAATGGGCAAAGGGAGATGTTTAATGGGTAAGGATGCTTTTCAGGGGCTGTTTAGTCCCCATTTAGCATGAGAATGGATCATTGGAATACATTTTCTTAATTGCATCGTTTTCATGTTGACTCCACATGACCCCTTCCAATACTTAGAGATTAAGTATACTAGGAACTCTAGAGCACACTAGAAACAAACTAAAGTATTGTAAAGCCATGGGAAATTAATTTCAAAAGGATCTGAAGGTGGAAATGAAATATGTGAGGGGCAAAAATTATCTTAGAAAGAAGATATTAAGCCTCTTGACTCTAAGAATTTTGAAACTTGGACATCTTAGCAATAATTTTTCAACTTCTTTTATTGCTTATACGGAAAATAGCACCCCCTTTCTGGTGGTTTGGAGCCTGGAGGTGAGGTAGAGGGTCTTTGAAGGTTTCCCTCACACTACGTTCTAAATGAAGTAGTACCCACATGACTGCTTTTGTCTCTAAAGTCAGTCCTCTTGATGATGATGTTACCGAAACCCAAGTTCTTATGCCCGATGCTTCAAAAAGCCAAAACTCAAGACGTCAGAGTTTGGGGTAAGGAAAAGTTTATTGATTGAGAAAGCACCAACTGAGAAGAATGGAGACTTAATGGTGCCTCAAATCCATCTCACTCACTGAACTAGGTTAAGGTTTTTGAAGGGGATGGGGGAACAGGTATAGGAAGATGCTGGTGGGACAGTTTTCATTGGAGGACCTTGGCACCTGGCCATTTATGGTAAAGGGGCATCCACACCAGATCTTCCTGGATAGTGGAACTTTGCTTCTGAAAAGGTTCTGGTGTTCAGGTTGGGGTTATGTCCTGGTTCTTTGCTTTTGGGGGACAGGGAAAGGGGTCAGGGGTCAAGACTTGGGTTCCAGATTCAGCTAGAGGTCAAAGCTCTTTCCTCTGCACGTGCTTTGGTTGCATGATTTGGTATATCCTCTCCAAAAAGCAACTCAGTATCTCACTAAACATGATAGGACCACCTTGAGCTGGTTCTGTAGTTACAGTGTTTTCAACCTCCTGATCATAAGGGGTTTCCCTGTGGACACTGCAGCCAATATGGAAGACTTGGAAATGAATGGACTTTCTTCTTTATATGCATTTGCACATTTTCTCTTACATTGTATTTGCAGTTCCTGAATTGCTTTCCCTCCACCTCAAATGCCGGTTTGATACTCATCTTTTTAGAAAGATGACCGTGGAAACCTTAGGTATTTCTTTTCTTGTTGTTCAGTACATTTCTAATTTCCTAGAATGGCTAGAGGATAACTTATTCCAAGTAATGTAATACTCTGGCACATTGAGAGCTGCTAAAAGTGTGTATTTGATTGGTCAACTTTAAAAAAATCAGGATATATAAAATTATAATCTATTCTAAAATATAAAGACCCTGTTTAATAATTTCCAAAGTTCATATAGAATTTGAGGTCTTAATAGATATCAATTTTATTATATGAATAAGATTTTGGCTTACATCTGTATTGTCTCTTAGTCGCAGGATGGAGGTTGTTTTGAAACACAAGTCTTCAATATAGCTTGTAGTTTTCCTCATAAAAATAAATTTGAGGAAAATGACAGCTTGGTTTAGTTTTCTTTTTAAACCTGTCTCCCTAATCTCCACCCTTTAAGAATGAAGTCTACTGTGTCAGTTTCTTTTCCATTTATACTGTAATCTCTACGGCAGGTTCCCAGCCATTTGGTGCCAATTTTCATTCTTGTAAATGTTTTCTTTTTGTGTTGTTTGTGTTTTTTTTTTTTTTTTAAGGAAGATGGATTTTTTGTTCCTTAAACAAGAAAATGCTATTCTCAAATCTTAAAGTGTTTAAATGTATCATATTTTCCAAGTGAGTTTGGGTCTATTGCCATAATAATTGTACTTTAGTAGAAACACTTGCGATTTTCTCAGCGTCCAGCCTCATTCCAAGAAACTTGCTTAAAGGTGTGATGTAAGTCAGGCATTTGGGGGGCAGCAAATCGAAAGGAGCAACAGATTCTGAAATCCATGGAGACAACACATTATGTTCAATAGTGAGTTTAACAACCTAGTGATTTTAACAAAACCCTAATTTTACTATAACGTCAGTGCCTGGAGTCACTCGAGACCATTGAAGATGTCAAAGGATGAGAACACTCTTCTCCCTCTCTGTCTCGTTTTGTCTCTTCGAGATCTAAGGCGGGACCTCCTCTCCCAATTGATGGATGTAAAGTGAGACCATCAGATGGCCTTGTCTGTATTTTTAAATGCTGTGACATTTTCCTCAAGCAAAATTGAGCATCCTATCAGAAAATGAAAAAAGAAAGTGATTTTTTTAGTGTAAAAGTGTGTACTTACAGTCTTACACATGTGAGGAGAGAACGTTAGTGGGTGGCAATTTGTTGATTGTAATCACTGTGTGTTAATCTTTCACAGCATGTTGTAGGCAAATTATTGCTTCATTTAAGGGGTGCATTGCCACCCAATTGCTGTAATTGACAAGCACATGTCTGAAAGGGACATTCTGCGAGTGGGGGGATCTTTGCCTGTAACATACCTGTAATTGAGCTTTTCCTCATTTCACAGTTTTCTCATTATAACCTTCCCTCCCATTTCCCATTATCTTCGTTTTCTGCCCTCAGGGCTTTCTTGCTCTCTAATTGAAACCATTCTTTTCATTTGGTTGCAGCGTTCTGCCTTCTACTTGTGGCAGCTACTTGGCTGGCAATCCACCCCCACTCCCCACCATGACCACCTCCCCCAAATCTCAGAAACAAACATGAACTTAGAATTGTTCAATGTGGCTGAGCAGAACATGGGGAAAACTAAAAAAAACCTTGTTAGGATGCCCAGAATATCTTGTTATAACCTAAATAGTGAACAGAAAGTTATTTTTAGAGCAATTCTGTATCCTTTTCTATTTTAAAGTCACTGTTCTTATTTGTTCTGGGTATACAGGATACTTGGTGAATCTTCCAACTTTTTAAAAATATATTTTTATTGATTTCAGAGAGGAAGGGAGAGGGAGTGTCAGAGACAATAGGAGCACTGCTCAACATTGCTGCTCTGAGTTGTTCTGAGTCCATATATTTTTCTAAAATTTTCCCAACTACACCAGGTCAGGTCCTTCTAGAACCCTGTCCACTATACTAACTGTTGGGAACTTAGTCCAAGTTCTTCCTTTATCCTCTGCTCATTAGTAACAGGTGTTAGGTCTTAGCCTCTCTGCCTTGGGCTGGACCTCCTAGGACGCTGGGTTTTGGATGGAGAAGCCATGAGAGGTTATCCTATATAATAAAAGGGTATGTAAATTGACCATAACAGCAGAACAACTGGGAATGACTGGTCACTATGACACACACTGACCACCAGGGTGCAGACACTCAATGCAGGAGCTGCCTCTGGTGGTTAGTGCACTCCCACAGGGGGAACTCTGTTCAGCCACAAGCCAGGCTGACAGCTGCCACTACAGTGGTGGTGGTGGAAGCCTCTAATGCCTCCTCAGCAGCACTAAGGATGTCCAACTGCAGCTTAGGCCTGCTCCCCGCTGGCAACTGGACATCCCAGGGTGCCAGAGGGATGTCTGACTGCCAGCTTATCCCGATCGCCCGGGGAGCAGGCGTAAGCCAGCAGGTGGATATCCCCCGAGGGTTCCCAGACTGTGAGAGGACATAGGCTGGGCTGAGGGACGCCCCTCGAGTGCACAAATTTTTGTGCACCGGGACTCTAGCCTATAATAATAAAAGCATAATATGCAAATCGACCAAACAGCCAAATAGCAGAAAGACCATCTGGACAACCACACTATGACACCCACTGGAGCCAGGCCAGCCAAGGTAGGTGTGATGTGATTGGTCAGGGCCCGACCATCACCCCATGATCACCCCAAAAAGGAGGCCCAGGCAATTGATTGCAAGGGGGGCTCCACAGAACCAGGGAACTAGGGGTGTATGGCAGCAGATGTGGGCAGTGCCAGGCCAAGGTGGGTGCGGGCGGGGGGCAGGGCCATACGGCACCTAGGGCCGGGGCCACCGCCACGAGGTAGCCAGAGCTGCGAAGGCCTACCCTTGCACGAATTTCATGCATCAGGCCTATAGTGGGTATATAAGAATGAGTCTTCATTGCAGAAATCAGTGGCCACATAGCCATCAGACAAGACAGTTCTTCCTGCAAAGTCCATACAGGCAGGCAGCCAGACACTACTTGGTAAATACATATCTTTCCCATAAGACAGTGTTAGTCTCTATACCCACAGTTACTATCTGAGCAGCCGCACACTGCCTCTAGACCCCTAGCTTTACTTAGCAATGGTACCTGAGCTCTCCTTTAGAGCTTTAGCTTCAGTATCCTTTCTAGCCTCTGAGTCTCAGCAGCTTCTCCCATCTCCCCTGCTCAGCACACTGGCTGGATAACAGGGTAGCTATATCTGAGCTCTCTATGAGCTCTTGCCCTTACATCAGTATCAGCTCTCAACTTCGTCTGAGCTCTCCTCTCTCCTACACACACAGGAGCTACATTCTGCCTCTGCTTCTTCTCACTCTAGTATACTAGCTGGTCAGTCACTTGTGTGTTACTCCAGAGACAAAGAAGGCTAGTTGCCAACAGTGACATCAATATTTCGGCTACAAAAGGGCACAGTATACCGTGTGTCCTTGCACCCGCTTATGGTATCTTGGCCTTGGACACCCCGATTAGGCTCATGCTCAGAGTGGCCATGGCCATTCTGGTGTACTGACAACACGGCCCCTGTGCTCCCATTGCCTTGAGTACCTGGGGACCCTGAAGTGGTTCCCACAGGGAGAGAGTCAGACCTTGGGGCCCTAGGCACCTTCCAACATTGATCTGCAGTAACTCAGTGATTATCCCCCTTACGTATCTCAGTCTCAGTGTCATCATCACAGTAGAGAATATAAAGCTGACCCTCCTAGGGTGGATGTGGGGAGCACAGATCAGGGCGTAAGGCTCTGGTACAGAACACGGTACGTGGTCATTTAAGGGTGGCTGTCATAGAGTAGCTACTGCCTTCCCTTCCCTACTTGCCTCATGGCCCACCAAAGCCACCACTGGCTTCCCGTTGCACAGTAAGAATCAGGTGAGGCAGGCAGAAGTGGAACGTGGAGGTTGGCACAGACATTCACACGAATGGAATGTTTATCAGCCTGCGTTTGTAGGCTGCCTTATGTGGTCCTTTAATGATCTCACCTGTCAAATTCCAAACCCCTTCACAAGTTGAGACCATATCTTTTTCTTTTCTTTTTTTTCTATTTTATTATTATTATTATTATTATTATTATTATTATTATTTAAAGTGTAAAAATAGTAGTACCTATGCCTCTTTTTCTTCCTCATTGACCTGCCCCAGCCTCCTCTACCCCCTGGCACATGCCCTCACTGAGACCGAATCTTATAGCTTTGTCTTCTTCAGAACAGAGAGCACAGTGCTCAACCCTTAGTAATAGGTCTTCGGCTGCTGCCAGACCTTTCTTTGTGACCCTAAACCACGTCTTCCTTCCTCCTGTGTGAGAAAGGAGGCAACTTGTTGCTATTGATGAAGACTCCAGTGACTGTTCTGGAAACCAGAATGCAAAGGCACGCCTGCTGTCAGCCACTGGTTGAAATATTTATCCCATAAATACTTTTAAGCATAGGAAATACACTGGAATAAATTTCCCCATATGGGAAGCTTTCAGTGTGTGGAAGATCTTGCACCAGATTGTTTAGAAAGAGTGTTAGTTGTGTTTAGTTGCATTTACTTTAAATTACTAAGTCTGTGCAATATCTATTTATTTTTAATATATCTAACTATCATGCTGATTCTTACTATAAAATCATCAATTGCTAAACCTTAAAGAAAATATCTTCTCTCTAGTATCCCTAGAATTTCTGTTAACCAGAAACAAAAATAAATAAAAATTTGCTTCTCTGAAACTCAGTGCTAATGACTACAACAATTGGGTGGGGGGGGGAGGGAGTGGGGAACTTTCAGAATTGTGATTATTGCTAGTTTTGAAAGAAAGAAAGCTAATAGCAGAGATTCTTCTTGGTACTTGGGAGATAAAATATCATACCTGGTTCTAAGTTGATTCAAATAGTATTAGAGTTATTGTTTGAAATAACCATGCCCCAGACTTCTAATTTAAGGTTTAATGTTTAAAGTATATTTTTTTTACTTATTACATCAAGTTTTAGAATGTTTAATTGGCCAGCTCTTAGGAACACAGTTTATATCATAAGAATGCATTATGTGATATTAATCATACAAGACGGAGCAACCCAGAGAGGTCAATTATGTTCATCTGAGTGAATCTCACAACCGGATATTAATTTTTGTTGGTAGGTGCTGGCAGATTGTATTGAAGGCCACATACCCATAACGCTTCCAATGTTTCAATCTATACTGTTAAATAAAATGATACCTGCATTGATCATGAAGAAATTTTTCCTCCTGCCTCATTTGTGAGAGCAACTGCTATTAACTAATCAGCGAGTTGTACAACTGCAGGAGGAGTCTTTGGGGGGAAACAGGGTGATAGATGGGGTGAGAGCTGATGATCAGAATAGCCTTTGTTCCTTTCCGTCTAACAAGAGTATGCCCCTACCTCTTACTCAGGGGCATC
>PVJC01009692.1:0-45386 GCA_004026665.1 Murina feae
CCAGTATTATATGAAATGCTGAAAGGTATCCTTTGAGAATGAGGAAGAAGAAAAAGGAAAGTAAAAATTATGAACAACAAATATATATCAACGAGTGAATCTAAGAATCAAGTGAATAAAAAATCTGATGAACAGAATAAACTGGTGAATAGAATAGAATCAGAGGCATAGAATGGAGTGGACTGACAATTTTTGGGGGATAAGGGTGTTGGGGGTGCGTGAAGAGAATGGACAATAATTGTACACCTATGGATGAGGACAGTGGGGAGGCAAGGACAGAAGTTGGGGTGGAAATGGGAGGAGGGGAGCTATGGGGGAAAAAAGAGGAACAATTGTAATAATCTGAACAATAAAGATAAATTAAAAAAAAAAGAAAACGATGCATTAACTGGCTGTGGGTAAGATGAGGTGCCCCCCATTTTTTTCAGAATAAGAAAACGCTTTGTTGTCCCCCAGCTTTAACAATTCCAGTTGCAAGTTTCACAGCAGCAGCTGCCTGCACCCCTCCTCCCAATATAACATTTCAGAGCATCTGTAATTAAATGTATTTTTCATTTATCATGCCTTTCACAGGCCATAATGGATATAAAAGCTTGAAATATTCCTAACAAACTAAGAATACCACAGCCAAGTCTCAATTTTGTAGGGACCCATTATATAGGATATAGAAATATCTGGAAACTTTCCTGTGTACTTGGTATTGTCTCTATTCCACAGCTTTTTACGTTCAATTTTTTATAATCCAAAGTGTCACCCGTCTTTGTATATAAGAGAAAATAATGTCCAAGGCTTTAAGTAACTTGCTAAATTTTGCTCACACACAACACTAACAAACAATAATAGCTTCCTCTCATCCAGCTCTTTTTTTTTTTTTAAAGAGGGCCCTGGCTTGTGTCCAGGATGGAAGCAGCCTGCATCCTACCTCTGAGCTCCTCGGAGCAACTGTCCCTCCCCCACCCCTTTTTAAAAAAATACATTTTATTGATTCTTCACAGAGAGGAAGGGAGAGGGACAGAGAGTTAGAACTATCAATCAGCTGCCTCCTGCACACTCCCCACTGGGGATGTGCCCGCAAACCAAGGTACATGCCCTCGACCGGAATCGAACCTGGGACCCTTCAGTCCCCAGGCCAACACTCCATCCACTGAGCCAAACCGGTCAGGGCTCCTCCAGCTCTTACGAGTACTGTGCAGCAGGTACTATGTGGAGAGCTTTGCAGAATGAACACAACCACTCAAGGAAGCCTTTCCCCGCCTTTACATGCGAGGAAACACAATCTTGGAAAGCATTCTTTAGATAAAGACTCAAAAGGGCTGAGCCAAAGAGGTAAATAACAACCCCACTCATTCAGTCACGTGTTAGTTGTTTTGGCAGATTGTGTCACGGGGGAAGAAGACTTCAAATAAATGTCCTTGCAGAGTAAACGTATTCCCCCTTTGATGTCAAAGCATGAGTATATAAGAGTCTCTGATGCTTTTACAGAGCCTGTGTTCAGAGGGTGAAAGCTTTATAAGACTGTGGCTTTTTTAATTGATTAGAGAGAGAGAGAAAGGAAGAGAGAGACTTGAGCTTGTTGATCCACTTATCTATGCATTCACTGATTGACTCCTGTCTGGGCCCCGACGGGGGATTGAACCCACAACCTTGGCATATGGGGATGACGCTCCAACCAACTGAGCTACCCAGCCAGGGCCAGCCTGGGGCTCTTTGAAAGGCCTCTGAGTTTTATGTGTCTCTGTCCCACGTAGGGTAGATCAAGTAAAATAGTTCCTGTCTTAAAACACTTCCTCAGACCCCACTGATGCTGGGTGCAGGCTGGTGGCGGCCACGTACCTGTCTCCAGGGGAACACTGTAGCTGGGCAGGCTCCGTCCGGCCTGTGTCTCAGCCACCGCGGTGACGGAGAACACAGAGCCGCAGGGCAGTCCGCCCAGGGCACAGGCCTGGCCTGAGCTGCTGCACCGATACAGCCCCTCCTCTCCCCTCGCCGTCACGGTGTAGGTGGCACCCTTGTTCCTGGATCTCCAGTGCACGTGAATCTCGGAGAAGGCGTCCTTGGAGATGCTTTGTATTTCGGGACTGCAAGGAGCTGAGAGAGTTCAGGTTATTCATGGAAACAGTGAGAGTGAAAAACATCCCCTCCCCTGTGCCATCTGCTCTCAAACTGACTTTCTCCTCCCAATGAGATCAGTGTCCCTTCCAGCTGTCCCCTGCGTGCAGCCCAAATTCATAGTCTTTGTGTGGAAACCTTGGCACCATTGGCAGATAGTTTGGGGTTCCTAGAGCATCAGACTAACTGGGAAATGCTACGTTTAGGACTCCAAAAGCAAAGGTAATTGAGCTTGGCTGGTGTGGCTCAGTGATTGAGCATTGACCCATGAGCCCTAGATTGTGGGCTTGATCCCCATCAGAGGGCGAGCAGGAAGCAGCTGATCAATGATTTTTCTATCTCTCTCTTCCTCTCACTTCCTCTCTACAATCCTTAAAAACCTATTTTTAAAAAAGTAATTTTGACAAAAATGTGTGTTTTTTAACCTTCATGGTGGGAATACAGGCAGGATCCCTGAAGACAGGGGAAGTGAATGGCTGACAGGCAAAACCTTCCACCATCCCCAGGGTCTCCCCTTTCGTTTTCTTTTTCCCCAATTCCCCTCTTCTACCCTCTCTCAGCCTCCCCTGAGCAAGACGAGCCCCAGTGGTCCCACAGGAGCGGGAGTGGGAGTGAGCGGTCTGTGGTCCTTGCTGAAGGCCCGCCCCGGTGCACAGAGCTGGGGCGGGTGGGGTCAGCGAGTGGAAGCGCTGCTGATGGTACCGGTGGTGATGAATCGGGAAGCACAGGAGGTATTGCTGCCCCGGGCTTCGCTGAAGGAATAGACTGTGATGTTGTACTTGGTGTCGCACTCCAGAGCAGAGAGGGTACACGCGGGGGCCGTGTCGTTGCACTCCACCACGTTGAACCCGTCAGCAGCCCTGGTTTCATAAAGTTCAGCGCCCCGGACGGGAGACCAGACCATCTCCACTCGGTCGCTGGACACCAACACGGGATTAATGTCGCTAGGACAACAGGGAGCTGGGAGCAGACACAGGGAGGGGGTGGAGGTCAGTACAGGAGCAGACCTGACCTCCCCGTGCAGGACTCTGTCACTGCCCTCAATTACTGCAAGAACCTCCTAGACCTTCCAATTCCGAATGTGGCCTAAGACCTGCTACATGGAGGGTGAATCCTCTAAGCGTGACATTCAGGTTCATGATGAGCTGTACCCAGTCTGCTGTACCCAGACTCCTTGACTCCCACCACACACGTGCTCTCATTTCCCTGTGCCTCAAAGACCACTGAGCCCTCTGCTGGAATGCCATTCCCCTCTTCTGTCTGACAAACCAGGCTCTGTCCAACTGCTCCATCCTGTTGGTCTCTCCGGGCTCTGGAACAGATAAAGCTGGGGCGTGGGGGAGGGCAGGCAGCAGATTTTAGCAGAGACCTTACATTAATTCATGGACAAATTCTGACCAATGTCTAACTCAGTGTGGAGTGTCTCTGGAATGCTCTTGCCTCTCCCCCCTGCCACCTGTCCTTAAAGATCCAGTTCAAGGTCACTCCCTCTGGAAGACCTTGAGTGCTCCTGCACTCCTGAGACCTCTTTCTCCAAATTCCAAGGCAGCGATGACTTGATCCCCTCACCCTGGTAACATGTACTACAATCCAGCTAGTCTGGTTTTTCACATAATGATATTGTAGTATTCTTATCTGCAAATATAGTTGATTAGCTTTAAGTCACTCACTTCGTTCATCCTTCAAAAACCAAGCATCTCCCATATCGAGTCAATCACACTATGACAAGCGTTGAGGATGAAGAGATAAATAAAACATAATTCCTGCTCCATAGGAGATCCAAGCCTCGTGGAGGAGATTAATTAGTAACAGTAATAACGATGCTAATAAAGATGCTTGCATTGTGCCTTGTCACAGGCAAAGACCTTTTCATACTCATCTTCTTGTCATTTATTATTTGTCCCATTTGGCAGAGGGGAATATGAGGAACTAGCAAGGTAGACATCATTGTCCCCAGTTTACAAATAAGTTGGGGCTCAACTTAGGGCCTGAACCCAGGCGTCCTTCTGCAAAGCCCTCCACACCAGGTAGCATCTTGGCATCTCTGTTTTCTGGTTTGGGGGAAGGAAGGAACTCCTGAGACATAAGGATTGCATCCCCAGAGCTGAACACCTGGGCGGAGGGGTCCATTTTTCAGAGCGGGGTTGGACAACTACATTCTTTCCCCTCTTGTCACTCCAAACCCTTGCATTCCGGGTAAGCTTTGGTCCAGGGAACCAAAACTTCCCAGCCCGGAAAGAATGTGAAAGGAGAGGTTCGCTTTCTGCTCTTGGCCCTAGAGCAGCCCCCAAGGGGGCTATGTAACAGGTGACCCATTTCACTGCTACGCGTAGTGGACTCGGATCGCCCTTTACAAGTGTCAGGTGCGACTTACCTGTGGTGTAATTGAACACGTCGCCCAAAGGACTCTGCCCTGCCTTGTTATAGGCAAAAACGCTGATGAAGTAAGTGAAGCCACACTCAGATGGGAAGTCGCACTGGGTGAGGGATGTGTTGCAGTGAACTTCCAGGCCGTCGTCACTCTTCACAAAGGCCACGTAGTAATCACCCAGCTCTACGCTGGACCAAGACACAGACAGGTGGCCCGGGGGATCTTCTCGGATCGTCACTCTTCCAGGTGCACAGGCAACTAGGAAACGATGGACAATAAACGGCTGTGAGAGGTTTGCTAAGCATCCGGTCCCAGGTACCGGATGCTGTGAACAAGGAATCATCAAACCGCATGTGCGAGCCAACGAGACCTTCTCACGTGCCCCGAAATTTCTCTCTCCCCGTACATGCTACACTGTGTTGGAAACAGTCACGGATTGTTCAACGTTGTTTCTGCATTAAGACAAGGCCAGGATCGCACAGAACGAAGTCCTCTGAAGGAATGAATTCAATTCAAGTTCATTCTTTCAAGCTCTAAGCTTCCAAATTTTATTTTATTTTTTTAATACTTTTAACTTTTTAAATACTTTTAATTTATTCTTTAAAAATACTTTTTAAAAATACTTTTAAAAGAGAGAGGATGAGAGAGAGAGAGAGAGAAACATCAATGATGAGAGAGAATAATTGATCAGCTGCCCCTCTACTGGGGATTGAGCCCTAAACCTGGGGCATGTGCCCTGACCTGGAATCAAATCATGATTTTTTAAAAAGATATTTTATTGATTTTTTTACAGAGAGGAAGAGAGAGGGATAGAGAGTTAGAAACATTGATGAGAGAGAAACATCGATCAGCTGCCTCCCGCACACCCCCTACTGGAATTAAACCTGGAATCCTTCAATCCGCAGGCCGACGCTCTATCCACTGAGCCAAACCGATTAGAGCAAACAGTGACTTCTTGGTTCATGGGTCAATGCTCAACCACTGAGTCACATTGGCTGGGCTAAGCTTTTAAAACTTTAGTCATCTCTAATGGAAATCTCCCTAAAATATACAATTCTCAGCCTCAGGAAACACGTAGAACTTTCTAAATATAGTTCTCTTATTGGTAAGTCAAGGCCGTTCCCGTGATCGTGTAGTGTTGTATACAAACTACAGCGGTGCCTCCTGGACTGAGGAGTGTCGGGGGCTATGTCAATGGCACTTTACCCTGGAGCATGTTAGAACCGACCGGGGAGCTTTACAAACTACTCATATCCAGTCTCCATTCCCAGCAACTCAACTTCACTGGCCTTCAGTGGGGCCTGGGTTCTGGACTTCATAAAAGCTCTCCGGATGCTGTTGCTGCGCAGCCAAGATGGAAAACGCTGGATGGTTCTCATGTGCATTAGATGACTAACTCAGAACTGCAGGGCTTTGCAATGTGTATTTCCTTTCCTTCTTTCCTTCTTTCTTCTTCTTTTTTTTTTTTAGGATACAAAATGTTATTTAAATATTTTGGGAGGAGGGGACATCACACTTCTACTTAATTAAGAGAAACATGTTTATCAGGACAGAGGTCTTTTGTGACGATTATTATTTTCCACTCATCATGCCATGAATTCCCAGGGAGGGGTTCAGCAGCTCAGGCCCCTTTCCATTGGCTCCCCCAGAGTTTCTATCTCAGCTCTTAGCGTGTCTAATATGCTCAACATTCACCTTTCTTCTCTTGGCAAGAATCTTGCCCTTAATTTCTTTGTTTACAACAATGGCCCCTGCGTGCTGGCTGACTCTGTAGACTCTGCCAGTGTTTCCTGGTGGCATTTGTGGGCGTTCCTTTCTGAACAGTGCTCAACCCCTTGATATATCTGCCATATCACCTTTCTTGTAGATTCGCATGTTTTCTAAAAGGCCTAGCGGACATACAGGGGGGCCTCTCCCTTTCCCTTGGCATTAGTCATTTTGGCCAAAAGAAAAGTGAAAGTGTATTTCCGGTCTCTCCCTCTCCCAGCTTCTCCTAATCATTTCCAATGTGCTATCCACATTGAATTGGAGTTGTTCAAAGAGAAGCCAAGTCACCAACTTATTATCAGTGACTTTAACATAGTTATGATTTTAGTTAACATCATTTCATTATTATTTTATTTATTTATGATTTGAAGGGTGTGCTGGCTTGGTGGTGGCTCTCTTCCTCCTTGCTCAAACACTTTTTTTTAATAAATCTTTATTGTTTAAAGTATTACATATAGTAGTATATATGTCTCCTTTTTCCCCCATTGACCTCTCCCCGGCCACTCCCACCCCCCAGTACATGCCCTCACCCCTCTAGCATCTGTGTCCATCGGTTATGCTTATATGCATGCATACAAGTCCTTTGTTTGATCTCTTACCTTCTCCCTGCCATGAAAAACCTTTTACATTTAGAATGACATAATTCTGAATTTGGGGTAAAGTGGACATTCTTGCAGTTAGCTACATTTTCTTTGGCTTAGAGAAACCACATCCCGCAAACTTGGGCTTGAACTCAAGATGGTGCTGGAACTGAACATCACTGAGCCCTTGGAAAAATTATTTAACTTCTCCAAGCTTTCATTTTCTTACCTAAAAAGGAGATAACAGAACCTACCTCCTCGAGAATTAAATAAAATGATGTGCTTAGAATACCTGGACATTATAGGTCTTCACCAGACACGTAGCTACTTTTCAATAGAGGAACAAACCTCCGCATCTGTATGCCTTACGCCTTGGATAAGAATGAAAATGGGGCCCTGGCCGGTTTGGCTCAGTGGATAGAGCGTCGGCCTAAGGACTCAAGGGTCCCAGGTTCGATTCCGGTCAAGGGCATGTACCTTGGTTCCAGGCACATCCCCAGTGGGGCGTGTGCAGGAGGCAGCTGATCGATGTTTCTCTCTTATCGATGTTTCTAGCTCTCTATCCCTCTCCCTCTCTGTAAAAAATCAGTGGAATATATTTAAAAAAAAAAAAAGAATGAAAATGAGAAGATAGCTAGACACCTATCCAGAACGACAGACAGCCCTTCTTTAGCTTAAAAAAGAGCACCTCCAGGCCTGGGTCTGTGAAAGGTGATGCCAGGAAGAGGCCGTCATCTGTGCTGCACGGTCCTGAGCACGACTCACACTGGGTCTTAGGAACCGTGCGGCCTGACAGGTGGGAGGGGAACGAAGCGAGGGAAGATCTGGGCTCAGAGCCTGGCCTCCTCTTTTCAAAGACGCGCTTCTCCTGACGCCCAGTGTCTGGTTTCCCTGTCCACGTTACCCAACTGCATCGGGTCGTCCAGCTCAAGGCTTTCCTTCGGACCAGGCTCTCCTGTTCGCTTCACCTGTGTCCGCATGGCGGTCATGGTGACTTGCCAGCCCCATGGGGACCTTGCTCTTGGTTATATATCATTTTTTTGGGGGGGGGTATTGTTTTTTTGGTTAATCCTCACCCCAAAGGATATTTTTCCATTGATTTTTAGAGAGAGTTAAAGAGAGGGAGGGAGGAGAGAGAGAGAAACATTGATGTGAAAAAGACACATTGATTGGTTGCCTCCTGCACATGCCCCAACCTGGATGGGGCCCCAGGTACATGCCCTTGACTGGAATCGAACCCGAGACTCTTTGGTCTGTGGGCCGACGCTCTAACTACTGAGCCAAACCGGCCAGGGCAGTTACATACTGGTTTTCAGGGTCCCCGCTGGAGCAGACCCACTGGACCCGGCATCGTTCCTGGCCGACACGGAAATCAGGTACTCGGTCCCGCAGCGGAGGGAGGAGATGGTGCAGCCGCTGGAGGCCGAGCTGCAGCTCAGCTGGGAGGAGTTGCTCCGAGCCAGCGCCGTGTAGTTGGAGGCTCCTTCCGTGGGGGCCCAGGAAACAGACGCGGCCAGAGCGCCGCTGTCAAAAGAGACTTGAATGTTGGCAGGAGGCCGGGGACCTGCATTTTGGAGAAAGAGTTAAGAATCGGCAGTAGCTGCAAGAGCCTGAGTAAGATTTGGCCTAACAAGTGCTTAGATAGGAGGGTGGGGGGCCAGAGAGTGGCAGGAGGAGCGTCTACACCAGTCAGGGGAGCAGGGAGAGCCATGTGTTGGGGGTGACTGGTTTTCCAAAGCCCTTCTCTTTGTTCATGTCCCCGTGTTTTAAGTTTTAGAGACGTTGGACTTAGCCTGACTTTGCTGGGGCTGCTGTAACAAAGTGGCTTAAACAGCCAGCTGGTGTGGCTCAGTGGCTGATTCCAGTGGAGGTCCCAGTTCGACTTCCAGTCAGGGCACATGCCCAGGTTACAGGCTCAATTCCCAGTGTGGGGCATGCAGGAGGCAATTGATCAATGATTCTTTCTCATCATTGATATTTCTATCTCCCCCTCCTTGGGGGAGATCAATAAAAAAAATATTTTTTTAAAAAGTGGCTTAAACAACAGTGATGTATTATCTCGAAGTCCTGGCCACTAGAAGTCTGACATGAAGGAGTTGGCAGGGTGGGTTACTTCTGGGGCCGCGAAAAAGGCTGCATTCCAGGCCTTTCTCCTTGGCTTGTAGACGGTGGCCCTGGGGTTCATATGGCATTCTCCCTGCATGTGTATGTCAGGGTCCAAATTTTGCTCTTTTTATAAGGACATGAGTCATATTGGACTAGGGCCCACCCCATGACATCATCTTAACTAGTTACATTTGCTCTGAAATGAGCATTTCTTTGTTCATGCAGTAAGCATTTAAAATGCCCGGGGGGGGGGGGGGGGACAGGCAGGGAACTAACTATAAATAAACTCATCATACATTGGAATAACTGCTGCCAGCTGTTCTGTGCTCATCACTCCACACAGTGCTGGATGGCTCCCAGGCACAGCCCCTCTCCTTAACCACAGAGGGGCTTGGGGCGAGCGGGGAAGTCTTACTTGTTCTCTGGTTGCAGGTGGAGTCGTCCCCTGGGGTCCCGTTGGCATTCCACGCGTAGGCCTTGATGGTGTACAGAGTCCCGGCGTCTAAACTGGTGAATGTCAAGGTGGTGTTTGTGGTATTCTCCTTCCATATTCTACCCAAACCATTGGCTCGCATGATGGACACAGAGAACCCGGTGGCCATGTATACGGCTTCCCACTGCACGAGAATGGAGTCTGAACTTGGAGAGCTCACTTCTAGCACCGGGGCGGCCAGCACTACCAAGGCAAAAACACGTGTGTTTGCATTACAAAGGTTTGGTCCAGGAGAATTCTGATTTAGGAGGAAGTAGTCTGAGGTGGATCAGCCGTGTTAGGAAATAATGATTTGCTTTGCAAAAAAAAAAAAAGATTCAAGGCAGAGTTTCATAAAGAATTGCTATTTTTAAAAAAGAGAATTGCCATTTAAATAAAAACACAAGAATTGCTATTTAAATGTGTATTCATTACAAATAGTTCATCCCATGAATGGGGGAACAGAGAAATTCTAGTATTAGGCATTACTTGAAGCTGGAGGATGGTGAGAAATTAAATAAGACATCCCTGTAATCATCACATAAGTCCGTGGGGGTAAATAGTGGTTCATTCTATTTTACTACCCCGACAACCTGTCAGAAGTACGCCTGGGTGCAACTTTTTCAAATCTATTTAAGTTACGCTGATGACAAACTCCACAAAAGCTTTTATTCCGCGTAAGTCAAAGGGCAGCAGCTGCCCTTCTGTGTCCTTTGTTCTGCCTGATTTTGATGGATAACAGGCTAAAAATAGAAATCCCTTTTTCAGAGACCGACAAGCAGGGATGCTTTTAAAGATGCCCAGGAATGCTTATTTCCCAAAGCATCTGGAGTTTAAATGTCACCTTCTCCACAGATAACCGCATTTCCAAGAGACGTCATTTGGTGGCTTTGACTTCGGGGCCCTGAATCAGAGGCACTCACACAACACAGAACTGCATCTCGCCATTGCAGCGTCAGTGTAACTGAGCCAGGTCGTGAGCAATGGCTCAGAGGAGGCTGGGTGTCCAGCTACCTGTCTTTGCCTGCGTTGGAGGTGATGCCTGGCTCCTCCCAGCGGCACTGATGGATCTGACGGTGATTTGGTACAAGGTGGCAGCCTTCAGGCCCGTCACAGTGCCCGGGGAGTTGGCCACCGTGGTTTCGATGACGGTGTCCCCATCTTTGGCTGTGAGGAGGTAACTGGTGGCGCCTGGCACCGTAGCCCATTCCACGGTGATACTATTGCTGATTTTTGAGTATGCCTGGTCAATAATGGGTATTTCAGGAGCTGAAAGAGATTCTGAAGTTGACCATTAGCTAGGACACCTATAAGAATGACTTCCTTCATCATTTTACTTAGCAAACTACACTATTTTTTGCATCATCCTTCAGACACAGACTCTGCCCTGATTTTCCAGATTTAAAAGAAACAGCCTGCCCGGCCCACATGGCTCAGTGGCTGAGCGTCAACTTATGAACCAGGAGGTCATGGTTGGATTCCTGGTTAAGGGCACACGCCCAGGTTGTGGGCTTGATCCTCAGTGTGCGGCATGCAAGAGGCAGCCGATCAATGGTTCTCTCTCATCATTGATGTTTCTATCTCTCTCTCTTCCTCTCCCTTCCTCTCTGAAATCAATAAAAATATTTTTAAAAAGAAGAAACAGAGAAAAAGAAAGGCAAAGCTACTTCCCAGAAGAGAGTCAGAAAGCCCAAACCTTCCATTCAGGAATGAGATTTCAAAGAGGTTTTCCCCACTTGCCTCTGGGATAATTTGCACCTTCTGTATTTTTAAGAATGGAATAAGAGAAGGGAATGATGAAAGATCTCTGAGAGGAGGGAGATGGTCTTTGAGGGGCTTTATTCCAGAAGATGCTACTCTAGTTTGGCATCCTGGTAATTTCCCAGCCTGCTTTGCTACTATCTCCAGCCCCAGCCCCATGACTACTCTCCACTGAGTGCAGCGAGAGTCCACCTCCCTCCCCACCTCTGCCGTGGCTGAGTCTCCATTCATGCATGTAATCTAATAGAGGAAGCAGGGAGAATTGAGTTTTGTTGTATAATCACGCCATCGTATTTTCTTTCGTATTATTAGAATGTTTTATATAAAATAAAAATCAACTTTATTCACCCTTTCTCTATCAAAACACCTGCCTCAGGCTGCTCTGGTCCCTCCTCCCCTAGGCCTGGCCATGGTTTGCCAGGGAGCTATGGCTGTTTATGTCACAAGCTCATACAAGGCATTCCTAGACTTTCAGCACAGGGTGGGAGGCACAGCATGGTCATCAGATTTGCTACTTTTGCAAAAATCCTACAGGCACAAAAATGCCCCAGATGTTGATCCAAGTGGAAGAAAAGGTCAAACAAAAATAGCTGGTTTGAAACAGGCACCTGGCCTTTTCCGTGTAACGTGGAGCAAATATTTGCTGGGTAAAATCACTACATGCCAAACTCCAAACAAAAAGGCAAAACAGAACCATAGGGCAAAGAGGAGGAAGAGTAGACACAGACCAAAAATATGACTTGCCAGTGTCACCCCCTCCCCCGGCAGCCCCCCTTGCCAAGGCCCCGTGTGCATGGCACAGACACCCTCTCTTTCTGCACCAACAGCCCAGAGAGCTGACCTTGGCAGCATCTCCGAGACAGCCATGCTGCAAGGATGAACAAAGTCCGCACTGTGCGTGGGCCAGGCATTCCTTGAACGTCACCCAGGACTGTCCCTTCTGCCATCGGTAGAAAATGATGGTTCTCTATGGCCAGGGATGGGGGGGGGGGTGGAGAGAGGAAAGGGGGGTTGCCTGCCCATCCCAGCCATTTGCCAGCAGAAGGTGACTCTGCAGGAAGCGCCATGTCCCTGTTCCCCCTGCTCCCCCACCTCCCCTGCAGCATAGAAAGTCCCAGCAGGGGACTTTCCTCTTTCTTTTTCTTTTTTTAAAAAATATATTTTTATTGATTTCAGAGAGGAAGGGAAAGGAAGAGAGGGATAGAAACATCAATGACGAGAGAGAACTATGGATTGGCTATCTCCTGCACGTTCCCTACTGGGCATCAAGAGCACAACCCTGGCATGTGTCCTTGGCTGGAATCAAACCTGGGACCCTTCAGTCCACAGGCTGAGGCTCTATCCACTGAGCCAAACCAGCCAGGGATGTTTAAATCTTTATTGTTGAAAGGGTTACCTATGTCCCCCTTTTCCCGCCCGCCACTGACCTCTTCTAGCCCACCGTGTCCACCCCTGCCCCTGCCCCCAGGCCCGCACCATGCTATAGTCTGTGCCCATGGGTTATGCCTATATGCATACAAGGTCTTGGGTTGATCTCTTCCCACGCGCTCACTCTCCCCCACCTGCCCTCTGAGATCCGGAGAGGGACTCCCCCTTTCATCCCTCCCACACCCGCATCCCTTTCCTGCTCCCCGAGTTTCTGCTATCTTTCCTCTGCATTTGTGGTGTCTCTCAGCTCCTTCTGTTTCCTTTGTCCCCATAGTTTATCTTCTACATCAGCCAGTCTTGCTCACTGGGATGGAATACGGCAACTTCCTGGGAAAATGGCAAGCAAGTTAGCCACTCAGACACAGGAGGCCTGAGAGTGTATTCATGGTTGGAGAGGAATATAAACAACTAGTAGGTCACAGACGAATTCCCTGCAGGCCTGTCACGGGGCCGGAAGCCGCCACAAAACTTGCTCAGCTGAGCTGGGGGAGGCTCACTGCCCAGAAGGCTCACTGCTCAGGGCTGGGTGGTGGGAAACAGCAGAGGTATGGATTTGGGAACTCTGGGTTTCAGCTTTTTACTTTCTTTTTTTTTTTAATCTTCACATGAGGATATTTCCTCCATTGGTTTTCAGAGAGAGAGAGTGGAAGGGAGGAAGGGGAGGGGGTGAGAGAGAGAAACATCGATGAGAGAGAGACACATGGACTGCTTGCATCCTGACCAGGGGCGGGGAGTGAACCACAACCCAGGTCCATGCCCTTGACAGGGACTCGAATGTGAGATCCTTCAGTGCTCGGGCCAACGCTCTAACCACTGGACATGCCATCCAGGGCTGAGCCATTTACATGTACGAGTCATTTCACCTCTTCTAGTCTCCGTTTTCTCCCTGGAGAATGTGGAGTATTAATAATACCTACATATTTAAATACCTACATCTAGTGACTGCTCTAAAGAGGAAGAGAGAGGGTGTATGTAAGGGGACTTTGAAAGGTAGGAAGGGCCTATGTGTGTGCGTGTGTGTGTGTGTGTGTGTGTGCATGTGTACCAGGGTGAGTGAGTTCTGATTTGGAAAAGCCAGTCCACATGGCAGTGTCATGGAGGGGTGTCAGGGAAGGCGAGATTCTGGGGAGTGTGGGGCTAGCACAGGCTCTTGGAGAGACGGGTTGCCTGTTGTACCCATTTTTCACTTGGTTGTAGGGCAGGATCTGAACAGGCTCAGCAACAAAAGATCAACACCTCTTGTCCTGTCCCCTTAAGAAGAAGAGCAGCCTGAGTGGGAGGGCAGGTTCCACACATCAGCAGCCCTTCCCTCTGTCTCGGTTCTGTGTTTGGCCCACTGACACGTTGATGGGAGAGAAAGCGTTTGTCAGCCATTCCGATGAGTCAGAGGCGAGACCTGGATGCTTAGCATCTGCATTCTCCCAGCTCAGGGTCTAGATGAGCCCACATGGCCCCGGTGCCCGGACACAGATCACAAACAGCTGACGCCAGAGCCCGAGGAGAAGCAAAAGACATACATCCGAATGGAAACCTGCACAGGCACGAACACACACCCATCTGTGAAAATGCCAGGGTGAGTCAATGGACGCCAGCCACCATCAGGATCTCCGCTGGCCCCCCTAATAGTGAGGGACTCTAAAAAGCACCTCCTTCCGGGGCTCCGTGTGTCCTGGGGCCTCGGAGAGACAACAGCGCTAAGTTTTGCCCACTCAAAGCGATTATAACACAATCACTCTGTATGTGGCTAGACAGTCCTTCGCATAACTTCCTGATCGATTCAGAAGGTTTCTCAAGAATGAGTAAATAAGAATCAAGCAGAAAATGATTATTAAAAACCTATGGTATATGCATGCATTTTATGGCTCTGCCACATGTCTAATTTCAAATTTGAAACTGCCTTATTTATACTTCCTTTACTAAGGTATAGATAAAATAAAACTGTTCTGGCCCGGCCGGTGAGGCTCAGTGGTTGAGTGTTGACCCATGAACTAGGGGGTCACCAGTTCAATTCCTGATCATGGCATATGCCTGGGCTGTAGTCTGGCAGCTGATCGATGGTTCTTTCTAGTCTATGTTTCTATCTCTCTCCTTTCCTTGTTCTCTAAAAATCAATAAAATCATATTTTTTAAAACAACAAGATAAATTAAAATTATTCTTATGTTGAATTGGTGTGAGAGTTTACTGGTGATACAGTCGATATTTTAAGATCCCTCCAGATCATCTAAATCCCACTGAATATACATTACCATTCTGGGGACTTAGATTTCTAGAATGTATGAGCAGGGAGAGGCCTTTAGGGAAATTATCTGTTCCTTCAATCATTTATTTTTTTAAAAAAAGGTAATAAAATAGTGGGGGTTTTTTAAAGCCTTTTTCCAACTTCAAGTTATCATTGTCTATATTTTAAGGATGCAATATTAGAAGGGTAAAATATTTTTTATTAAAGTGGAAAAAAGTGGAGAATCTTAAGATTTTAATTAAAAAACATTTCTAGTTGTCTGCTCTAGTTCCTCAGAAGACAAATAAGAAGTTATATAAATTATACTCCTCACTATTTATGACTGAAATTTTATTTCTTAGATTGAAATGATGGTTTTGTAATATTTTACTGATGGCTACCTCTGTTTGAGAAAACCCATAACTATATGACTCTATACCTCTTAATACTCAATAAGAACATCTTAAGAGGACTTATCTTTGTATTCTTATTTGTTCTTTGTCTTTTTTTTTTTTTTGAGGCCTTATCTTTTTAAAAAAATATTTTTATTGATTTCAGAGAGGAAGGGAGAGGGAGAGGGAGATAGAAACATCATTGATGAGAATCATTGATCAGCTGCCTGCTGCATGCCCCCTACTGGGAATCGAGCCCATAATGTGGGCATGTGCCTTTGACAGGAATCGAACCTGGGACCCTTCAGTTTAAAAGCTGACACTCTATCCACTGAGCCAAACCAGCTTGGGAGAGGACTTACTTTTTAGGTTTGATCCATGTATTTGCCTTACCAGCTCCGCTCAGTGTGAGTGTTCAGAAAATGCTGAATACTTTTTTCTGGGAGAGCCTTTATAGTTCAGGGTAGCCAATAATACACAATGAAAATTCAAATCAAACATGGGAAGGGGGAGCTTGCATTTTAGAAAACTGTACCTGTTTTTGCTGAAGCAACCTGAAAGGGAAAGTTTGGAAAATTAGAACCATAAAGAAAAACGCCATTTGGGGAAATGTAAAAACATCAATTGAAGGGGTAATAAATTCATCACATTTTACACATGATGTGAGCAATCTTTCACTTCAGATGGACTGTTCATTTGCACAAGTCATTTCCGCACACTCAAATCCACCACAAAGCAATCCTAAATAGCACTTAGAGGTTGGAGACGGGTCACGTTACTATTTCATTTTTCTCCCTGAATCTGCCTATTGAACTAAATCAGTCGCTACTGACAGATTTTTCAGAAATCTTTGTTCTTAAAATACAATGATAATTTTGTTTTCTTTCGCTAGTAAATGGCATCACATTTCAAACACACAAACATACACAATCTTAGTATGGTTCAAGAGTATTTTGATTTCTACCTCCTCAGCCCCTGGGCCCTAAAAGAGCCGGTTAATGAGTGCCTTTCTCTTCCTGCAAATAGTCGCAGGAAGGTCAGAATGATCAACTCACCATTTTAAGGCAGAGAAGACTGAATCCAATCAAAGCCAAACCTTTCTTGGGCCCTCCATCCATGGTGCTGGACCCGGCACTCACAGTGCACACGACAGAGAGACGGGTCCTCTTTGGTCCCCAGGAGGCACTGTAGGTCCCTGGGATGTGGGGCCCTGATGCTGGGAACAGAACCTGGCAAGTAGCTCCTCCCCTTTGGCGTGGAGCTGACCTGTAACTGGGGGCCTGGAGACCGGCAGGGACAGGTACTGCGAAGGCTGAAAAAAAGGGAGAGTTGAAGAAAGCCATGCCAAGCCAGCCGAAAAGCTACCGTGACCTGGGTTTGAAGGTAACATGGAGAATGCTCTCCTTTTCTTTAAAAACAAAAACAAAAACATTTGCTTCTAAATAAAAAAGTTACAAAGCTGCACAGAAAATTATGGAGATAGCGGGCTGATCCTTTTCAACATGGGGTTCCTGACTGGTTTTATTTATCCCTTTCCACCTAGGTTGTTCTTGCCTCTGTAGGAAGTGATCAGCCTGCTATCCAGGGCAATTTGCTGCCAAACTTCACTATGGAAGACGACATGGTAGGGGTCTGGGTGGGGCACAGGGAGGTATTGCTGAGGGGTACGAACTTACAAGGGGCAGATGACTACGTCCTGAGATCCAATGCATGGCCCAGTGAGTTCACCCACGATACTGCTTTATACACCTCAAAAGGAAGAGGATGGATCTTAACCAGCCTCCACACAGAAATGATAATGCGGTGATGTGGAGGTGTGTAGCTAATGCTACTGTAGTCATCACATTGTAGCATGTAAATGTGTCAAACCAACACGGTGTGCACCTTAAACTTATGCCGTGTTGCATGTCACTTATATCTCAAAAAATAAAATAAAGATGAAAGGCCGGGAGCATGTCTCTGAGCTGGGAAAGACGGTGGGAGGTCCTTGATGAGCGGAGTAAGTTCATCCATCCCCAGTTCCACTCTGCAGTTTCAATACCTTTTATTTCCAGAGCCATCTTCTGTATGTAGTTCAGGCTCTTTTTAAAAAAATATTTTTTTACTGATTTTTTTTTGGGGGGAGGGCGGGGAGAGGAACATCAATGTGAGAAGGGAACATTGGTGGGCTGCCTCCTTCGTGTCCATAACCCGGGCTTGTACAACTGAATTGAACTGCTAACCTTTCAGTGAACAGGACGACACCCAACCAACTGAGCCACACTGGACAGGGTCCTAGTTCAGCTCTTAATAATTAACGTTTAATCCAAGCACTATATTTAATTCTAGCGATAGACATGCACATACATGACTAATAAGCATTAACTGACTTATATGAAATCACGTAAGTACTAAATGGTGGAGCTGGGATTAAGCGGATCAGTCTGATCTCTGCTTCTAATCAAGATGGGGTAAAGAGGACTGGACTGACCTCCCCAGGCATTAAGACTTCGAAAGCTATAGTAATTAAGACAAGATTAAATATAAGCATTGGCATCAAGATAAATCAATGGGGCAGAGTAAAGTCCAAAAATAGACCCAGCATAGGACAATTGATTTTCAGCGAAGATAACCCGTGGATAAAGGATAGTTTCTTTCTGATATAAAATAGTGGAGGCCACTCTTTTCCAAGGAGTCCTCAAAGACCCAGGCTCCTCCCCAATTTCCTAGTCTGCCTTTTTTTAAAAAAAATTTGTTTTATTTCAGAGAGGAAGGGAGAGAGATTGAAACATCAATGGTGAGAGAATCATTGACCGGCTGGCTGCCTCCTGCAAACCCTCTACTAGGGTTCAAGCCTGCAACAAGGCATGTGCCCTTGACCGGGAATTGAACCATGCCCTTCCAGGTCACAGGTCAATGCTCAACCACTGAGCCACGCTGGATAGCATCTGCCATTTATTTGTCCAAGATAAAGCTGTAGCTATCATAGCAGAAAGGCGGCAGCACGTTGAGGGACTTTTTACCTGATAGTACATACAGTGAGAATGAGCTAAGAAACTAGTTAAGATTTAAAGTAGCCATTGTAGGGGGAATAGGAGTTTTTTAGCGATATAGAAGGAACATGGAGTAAGGCTGATTGTACAGGAAGATCGGACACTAGGAGATTGATAGTGGCCCTAATTCACTCCCCGTTCTCCCACCACACACAGATGGGACCTCTGCCCTCGGACAGACCATCCCAGCAAGGAAAAGCAACTGTATCTAGAATGTGTTTTTCCACTTCTTCTCCAAGTCCAGTCAAGTAGATGACATTTCCTTACCAATGCTGAGCACAGAGATAAGAGTGAAATTTCTTAAAAAAAACACACACACATATTTTATTGATTTTTTTACAGAGAGGAAGGGAGGATAGAGAGCTAGAGACATCGATGACAGAGAAACATCTATCAGCTGCCTCCTGCACACTTCTCACTGGGGATGTACCTGCAACCAAGGTACATGCCCTTGGCCGGAATCAAACCTGGGACCTCTTGGTCTGCAGGCCAATGCTCTATCCACTGAGCCAAACCGGTTAGGGCAAGAGTGAAATTTCAAGAAAAAGTCAGGAAGACCTTACCTGATCAGGAATCCCTGATGGCTACAGTAAAAGAATCCAGTTAGACTTCTGGATTCCAAAGAGAAACACAGACCAACATAAAAAGAAGAAAATAAAAGGAGAATGGGCATCTTCAAATGTCAACTATCCAACTCTTACCCATTCTTTTGAGGACTGGACATTTTTTACTTAGCTGTCAGGCAAAATTCTAAGAGCCAGTCTGATTCGCTTGTATCATTCTCAACCTATCTGGTCGAGCCTTTTATACTAAGCTACAGAAGTGGCTATCAACCAGCCTATGGAGGGGCACCCTTGTGACTGCTATCTTAATCCAGGGTCCACTCAGGAGACAGAACACAGTAATTTGAACACGGAAACTTTATTGTAAAGAATTACCCTATTTTCCGGTGTATAAGACAACTGGGCATATAAGACGACCTCCAACTTTTGAGATTTTCCTGGGTTAAAAAGTCAGGACGGAGACCGTATGCGGCACAGAAAGGAGCCAACCGGAGACACTTGCGGTCTCCCTCCGGCTCCATTGAAATGGAGTGCGGCCGTATTTGAGGCCCCCCCCCCCCCATGCGACGACTGCAGATTTTCCAGTCCGGCTCCGAAGTTTCAGCACCTGCCCTATAAGACGACAACTGGCGTATATGATGAACCCCGACTTTTGAGATTTTCCTAGGTTAAAAAGTCATCTTATACGCCAGAAAATACGGTCCTAATCATTAACAGAGGATTAATTACGAAGGGTAAAGAAAATGCCTAAGAATACAGGAAGAGTGGCTATAGGAGCAGCCACCACCTCTAGGCAGAGGATCCCAGGAGGAACACTTTGGAAGAGATTCCCTTGCAAGACTCCCATGCAGACTTTGTTGGAGGGTGTGGCTCTGACCCACTCTTAGCTGAGATACTGGAGAGGAAGGGGTGTCAACAAAACTAGTTAGGAGGCCACCCACAGGGGTGCCATTGAACTTACTAGGAAGTGCCAGAGACTTGCTGGGAAATAGCCTCCCATGAGGCGCCACTGGACAGGTCAAGGTCCTATGCACTTCAGAACTAGAAAGCCTCACCAGAACCAGGAAGCGGCTTGCTTCTGCATCCTCTACTGACCAGTGCGCTACTGTGCCAGCAGGCAAGAGAAACAGTAAGGGCTCAGCTCCCGTAGCACAATGTAGAGCAATGAAATGCACTTAGGAGCTGAGGCCAGCCGTTTACCTTGAACAGGCAGAACTCATGTTTGCAATAGGCTAACACACCCTGGCCCATACCCCCACCCAACCATAACATTTTACCTGTGCATTACATTACAGATCATGATTATGTCACAGAAATGTAATCTCGACTATCAAAGTTGAGGAACAGAACAATGCATTCGAAGTCAGCTGTGATGCTGGTATTTTTTTCGGTTGATTGTATTCATGCTGTCACGTTCCCACAGTAACAAGTGTTGACAGCTAGTGATCCCGAAATGAAAAATACCTCTTCAGAAGTCAAAGAGCTGGTGGCTCTTAGAATGGAATGGAGGGATTTCAGAGGCCAAAACTGCTGGGAAGAAATGTTTCCTTCCCCATAAAGTCAGCTCTACTGAAGAAGTCCTGTGATTGGGTCAGTCATTCAAGGAGGAATTCAGAAATTACAACAGAATCAGAGTAAGATCTAAACCAAAAGCTCATCAGTTGGCCAATGTAATCAGAGAACTGGTCAAAGAGTTTAATCAAGATCATACATTGGAATCAGTCAAGAAAAACTTACACACTGCCAACATCTGGGGCTCATCTCAATGTTCAAACAAAGTACTTATATTCATAAAGGAAACTCTTTGCTGAAGGGAAATAAGTGAATACCATTATCTTTTCGTTCTAATTTCATTTTTTAGCTCCTCTCACCCCGCTCCCCCCAACCCAAACTCTTACGATTCTCCCAGTAACTTGCTATTCATTCCTAACTAATGGACACCTAATCACAGGTTGGTAAAAATCATTAAGTAACAGCATAAAAGCCCAAGTTTAGTCCTTTTGAAATTCTGTGCAAATTTGAGCCCTATTGCTTTAGTTTTGATTTGTTGCTTCAACTCATACATTCATTGGTTGCTGCTTTTATGTGCCCTGACCAGGGATCAAACCCCAACCTTGGCCTATCAGGACAACACCCCAACCAACCGAGCTATCCAGACAGGGCGAGCCCTTTTACTTTTCTAGACATGATCTGTAGCTTTCATTGGATTTCTAAAAAGAGACCCATAACTCAAAGGTTAAGAACTAAGTAACTAAATTTAAGATTAGTTGAGCTTTTATATAAACATTTTCTATTAAAATCTCGTGATTGATACTAGACTAGCCCATGTATATAATTTAATTATAAACTGAACATTAGAAAACAGATGAAAGGTATGATAAACGGAAGTGTGAAACCATTTCAGTAGGTTGAGAAAACTGGATGGAGGCTGCTAGTTATATTAAACTATCAAAATCTTTCCAAGTTTTCTTGTGTCAGAAGAATTAATCCTGAATATATTCGACATTAACTAGTATTATGCAAACTTAACTTGAAATGTCATAGGAAATCAAACACAGCTTGATAGAAACTTTCACCTCCATTTGAAGTAAATCCTTTTCACATTTTACTTAAAATACACCACTGAATTAACACTGCAGGTAGAACTATATTCCAAGGAGTAGCACCTTTAATTTGGATATAGCAAAAACATTTTCCATGTGAGATATATCTACTGCTTTTAATTACTCAAGAGTCGTCTTCTAATTTGTGTTGTGTCAACTCGATCTCAATTTAAGATGACAATCTCTTAAAAAAAAAAAAAGCATAGCATTTTCAGAGAAATTTCTTCATTTAATGAGATTTTTCTAGAGTTAGGTAGGTACAAATAAATGTTAAGCCCACATATGAAGGGCTGGCTCTTCAAATATACTTGTTTGCTCCATTTAACACTTTTGCCAGGTGGTTTCTGAGTGCCCATCAGTTGGCCAATGAAAGGTGAGATCAAATAAATGTTAATACGATATGATTTCAGGAACACTCACATTAGTCCTGGCACTGACTGAACAAATCACTTTGAGCTTTTTCTCTGCTCTAAAAAAAAAAAAAAAAAAAAAAAAATTAAATGAGTTAACTTATAAAAATTCTTTTAAGTCCAAATTATGTAATCCAAGTACAAAGTACCTTGATAAGCACCTTTGATATGAAACTGAGTAATCACCCAATCCAAAGAACAATCCAGCAATGCAACACCCTTGAACAAAGGGAGCTGCCATTAAGAACTCCAGCGAGGATTAGAGTACTGACCTGTGTCCAGTTCTAGTCTACACGCTTCAAATTCACTGAAATATACCTCTACACAGTGCGACTCTACCAACATTTCTCCCATTTACACAAAAATACTTTTTAAAAGATATCAACAGATAGGGGAAAGTCAACACCCAGGATAAAGGATTTAATCCAGTATTTATTCCACACTCATGATCCTTCTCTGTAATCAGAATACAAGTCATAAGAACAATCTATCAAATAATTTGCCAATAATCTTAAATAATGCAGCATAGCATTACTTTTAATACTTCTCTGTTCTACATTAAGTTTAAAAACTCAAAACAGCAATCTTCATTATCAATAAAAAAGTTTTGAATTTTAAAAAAAGGACACTATATCAAGCTGTTTTATAATTTAAGTATTTTCCATTTATAAAAATGCTTTGGAAGCTTGAGGCTTGAATCTAGTTCTCTACTCATCTGCCCCACCCTCTCCCAAATCCATGTTAGTACGGGGTTGCTGCAAGAATGCTGGACTTTAGACATTTTTTTTTCCCTTTAATATAGTACTTTAAAATCTGAGAAATTAAAAAAAAATACATGTCATGTATTTTTTCAATTAAAAAAACTACATGAATAAATTTTAGGCATACTAACAGTGTCCCTTTGAGGTAGAATGCTAAAAGGACTTTTGATCAAATCACAGCCTAATTTAAATCTCTGTATCAGAAACTACTCATAAATTCTCTCTAAAGTTAACTGTGGAGGATATTAAGTATAACATATTAACAGGAGTCTTCCAAGATAATATACAGTGGACAAGAATGTTAATCCTACAACTGCTGCTTTCATGTACATCGAAAGCATTTTCCTATAACATCCAAGATCCACTGTCAAAGTCTTTAGCATTCTATTACGAAAAGCACAGCCATGCTAAACTTCAGTACACAAACCATAATCCCACACCTACAAAACAAAAATAGAATTAGTGGCAGTTTATTGCCTTATACAAATTTAACCAACATGGCAACCATGCCCAAGAAATTAAAACATTTTCAGGACATATGTACAGACTGTACATCTCAAAAACTAAACAGTAAAAATGCAAGAACAATCTGGGCATCATGTATCAAACTCAACCATTGGGTGAAAACATCAATGCAATAAATGGGATTACAAAGGCACTTCCCTACACAAAAGAGGAAATGAAAATGCAGCCTACGGGAGCTTGAAGAGTACGCACTACCGCAACAATCTCAACTCGGGAGGGGAAAAAGCAGATTTAATCAAAGATTTATAGGATTCAGTGTGATCCACGTTCACAGAGCATGTTCACACAGTCTCGTCTTGGTTTTTTTCTTGCTTTTCTTGGCTCTCTGGTTCTGCGCTTTGGCTCCTTGGCTGCTCCTGTTTGTCAGACTGGTCCTTGCTGTCACTGTGATCCCGTTTGTGGGCGCGTTCTTTGCTGCCACTGCGCTTTCTAGATTTATCTTTGCTGGGGCTGCGCTCTCGTTTTCTTTTCTCGGCGCCGTCAGTTCTCCCGTGACTGCCACTCCGACTTCGTTTATCCGGCTTCTCCTTGCTTTCGCTTTTGTGCTTACTGCACTTCTCCTTGCTCCTGCTTCTACTCCGTTTCCCTGCGTTCCTACTCCTACTCCTACTCCTATGTTTCCTTTCTCTGCTTCTGCTTCTACTGTGTTTTTTCTCTTTTTTGGAATCTTTTTTGTCATCCCTGTGCCGCCTATCGTCTTTGTCTTCTTTATGCCTTTTTTCTTCCACCTCGCCCCTACTTCTCCGCTCCTTGGACCGTTCTCTTGATCGCTCTCGCTCCTTTTCTCGGTCATTACCTCTTTCCTTGTCATAGTCGCGATCGCGCCTTCTGCCCCTCTCATTTTCTTTTTCTCTTTCCCGATCCCTGTCCCTTCTGTCTCCTTTCCTATCACGACTCCGACTCCGACTCCTATGCCTTTCCCTACTCCTGCTATGCCTGCGATCTAAGCCCCGATCAATACTCCGGGATCGCCGTCTTTCTTTTTCTCTTTCTTTGGCTTCACGCTCTAGACGCTGGCGTTCTTTCTCTCTCTCTAATTCTCGATCAAAACTAGAACACCCGTGGCCCTCCCGATGATGGCTCCGACTTCTTGATCTTCTTGGGGACCTCCGTGGGCTTAGTGATCTCCTTGGAGACCTAATATTTAAGAAAGAGGAGAGAAAAAGATCTGAATTAAACGTATTATAAAAAATTTAACTTACACCAGTTATTAATTTAAATCCCTAGCTTACATGAACATATCAAGGATTAAAGCAAAAAATGTGCTTGTTCACATTTACAGATACATGGCTTTGCTGAAGATGGCATGAAAGACAGAAAATGACCTTTTGGGAGGAAAAGTAACACACTCATAAAATTAACACCATAACCAGAACTTGCCACTGGTTTCAGGGACCTCTGTATAAGCCATGTTTTTAAAGTAAGTTTAATTCAAGAGTTAATCACCTGGAGCGCCTGCGCTCCACATGCCTGTCTATTTCCTCAGGGCCCTCCTTCCCATCTTTCTTGATTTTCCTAGGTCGGGTTTTAATCTGTTGATCAATATTCTTCTGAACTGGAACGGGAATTCTTGGGAACAAGGTAGAAAACCACTCGAGTTTTGTGAGAAAAGACCGCAGCATTTCTCCAATGGTCATTACACAGCCTCCGCCGGCCTTCACATCTAGGTCCTAAGAAACACAAAAGATACCCTAGCCGTCAAAAAAATTACTTCAACATGTTCATAAATACTATTAAAAAATTACCATCTTTGGAATCTCAAATACAAAAAAAAATTCTAACAGGACAATTTCAATGTGTACCCTTCTATTCTGGTAATGAATGACAGAGAAATACTCGGGCTTAAGTGTGTGCATGCAGGTGCGAACAAATCCTGCAGCTTCCTGGGCATAGAGAGAACTGAGCTTAGTAAGAACATGAAAATCCCTTACATTACTTAGCTATGTGGAACAATCAACTTAAGTTTGCATTCCACATACCTTCAAGTACACATTGCTTCTGTGGAAATGTTTGCACACATTATTCCTAGTGCTGTGACCTAGCTACATATGGACTATTCAGACAGTTCCTGTCTACAGACTATCTTTCGACAGCCCTAATATAAAATGAAGCCCTAGTAAAACTGGAAGCAATAGCAAACCAACTGCCATGAAGCAGTGAGGTTTCTAATTTAGTCATGTAGAAAATAAATAAATGAACAAATAATTGGAAACGCATAATCCATGATGACCATTGTCTCTGAAAAGGGTCATTACCGCATGAAGGCCTTCTTGCTATGCCCTCTCACAGCTCAGGACATGTTAGTCAGCTATTGTCAGTCCCAAACCTATAGTGCAAGCACACAAGGAAAGTGAGATTTGTTATCTAAACAGGAAAACAAGAGCTACAGGTAAAACTGCTTGCACTCACACACATTTAAGTGTTCAGATATACAGTATTTCCAAATATAATCGCTGCAGATATCTAAGGAAGAAAACAATAGGTTAGCTTAAATAGAGATCCTCAGATTTGTAAACACACAAAAAAAACAGATTATACAGAAGAATTCAAAAACATACCTAATATAATACCAATTATGAAAAGGCACATACTTTTTAAATATAAAGTGTTTCAGCCTAAAAAAATCTCATCTAAAAAGAAAAATAGTTTAAAGATGTGGTTTATTACCTAACACACACCTTTTGCTTCTTCTAAGATACTGAACTACCCCATAAACAGGCCCAAAAAAATGCAGATAAAAATTTTTCACGTTTGTATGACAATTTTTTAGGTGTGTTATAACAACACTAGAAAGATTTCTATTACACCTATCCTTTAATTCAACAAATTCTTTAGCTAACTTATAAAAACAGGACCACTGACTTGTCCTGGCCTATGCTCTCTCTGCTTCCCTCTGCTCAGCTGTAACAGGGAAGTCTGGCAGGACACACAGCAACCTCCCTCTCAGTTTAGGAGGGCTTTCCTGAGTATAGACTGGATCTTAAAGGCGCAAGGACAATTAAAAATATATATACTAATAATCAAATCAAAAGGACTACTAAAACTTAAAGCAGCAGTAAGGGTACTTATGTGGACAATAAAGCTCGGTTCAGTCTGCTTTGAGCTCTTGGGCTTCACTATGTAAGCCTGTTAATAAAACACTTATGATTTAAGTCTGAAAGTTTCCCAAAGTAACCCTTTTCACATGTAACAAGCTCAGTCTTATTAAGCTTGACTGGCAAATTAGGTTTATAATGAAAACAAAACCTAAAATAATTTTTAAAAAAGGTTACTAGCTTTTTGAGTATGTATAGTATATATAACAGGAGTCAGAAAGCTAGAACTGAAATATTTTGGTCACCTTGAACTTAACTCTTGGCCTACTTAAGTTTCACCCAGCTCTTCACTTCTGCACTTCTATGCAAGCGGGAACATTAATATTTGGAAGAAGTTAGAAGGTAAGAACTAAAAAGTTTCAGGGAAAAAAAGCTATGATTAGTATTCTATGAGCATGTCTTATCACTTTAATCTTGAGCATGGTCCACCTTAAAAAATCACTATCGACTGTACAAGTCAAGATCAATACCATAAACATAATTAGAAAGAGAAAAATCTTAATAATCAAAGAACATTTCAACTTAAAAAATGAATAGGAGTTAAGAAAAATTAACCTAATCATATAAAAGCCCAGTCTTAGTAAAAGGACATTAATTCCTAAAGTATTTGAGTGAAATAAATTTAACCACAGATAGTTCCAGAAGGCATAAAACCTCCAATAAATGAAAGATTAAAAACATGAGAGTATAATCAGAAAAAGAAACTAATTATTACCCTTGCTGACATACCTCTTCGTCATCAAGGAAGGACTCAAACCAATCCCATAGATCTGTAGGGGGCTGTGTGTACCTAGAATTACAAAAGACAGATTAGGCTCATGTCAATTAAAATGAGACACTTATGAAAATGTAGATAAATACATGTTTACCTTATATACATAAATCCAAGGGCTCTAATATATGGAGAGTCTGTGTGGGTTATGAGGCCCATCACTTGCTTACGAGTTAACTTCAGAGTAAATAATTTGTATAACAGGCAAAAAGCTGTAGAAACAATTCCTCCTGTTCCAACACCTCGAACCTTTTAGGGATAGAGTTAAAAAAAAAAAAAGGTAAAATAATTAATGGAGTAACTTAATACCAATTGATTAATCCTGATAGGTATTAACAAGATATAATCCAGAACCAAGAATGGAGCATTAAAAAAATAACTTCTAATTCCATTCATAGGACACTCGAATTTAGATTTAAAAAATAGAGAAAACAAAAAACCCAAACTTCTAGGATTTGCTAATTATCATTTGGGCATGTAACTGACATAAGTATAAACCTAGTTCTAAGCCACAGAAAAACTGAAAAATGCACGTACTTCTACTTACCCCTCCGCACATCCCTGTTTGGCCTGCTGTCTTCCTGCTTCCCTTCTCCCATGGTTCAACATGTGTGACCTGAAAATAGAAAAGAGGAACACAACAAACATTCATACTTCAAATTTTTTACATGTATGAGTAAAATAAACCCAATTCGGTAAGAGAGCAGCTCTTCCAAAAGTCTGAAATTGGGTATTTTGACATGATGTACATATTTTGTTTACACATGTTAAGCATGTAAACCAACTTTAAAAAACTGCTTTGATAATAACAGAGAGCATCAATAAGCTACTAGGGTTTAACAAAACTACAGCTTTACAGAGTAGGAATCCCATTAGCTCTGTAGAGATGGTACACATGGAGCCAAACATTTCCAGTCTCATATACTTGTAAAAGATATCTGACACACCAACTTTATAGTTTTTTAGGAGTTGCTTAAAAAAATAAAAATTCTCATTTTAAAATGGATGTAAACACCTACTTAAAGCAAAAAGTATTAATGATTAAGTATTTATTTCAAAAAATCTTTTAAAAAAATCTTTAAAATACCCTTAATAGTTCAGGTTTGTGGTGATATTAAAGAAAAATGACTTGAAGAAAGTATGCTAGAACAGTAACAAGTTATTTCTGATGCAAAATTTTGGAATTTTATTCGTTTTTAAAACATGATTAGACACTATACATTCATTTCTAATTAAAAATAAAATTACAGCCACACCTACAGAGAACATTCTTGCTGGTCAGTGTATAACTTACTTTCAACCTAATTATGTGAACCAATTCAATGGAATAAATGTGATTAGTCGTTACACTAAGTACACCCAAAGACTCAATATCATCTTGGCTAAGGTGGGCACCCTATAAAAACCACATATTTTACCTAAAATATAGCAAAGAAAGACTAGTAGTTCTACAAGAGATAGAACTCAAGAAGGCCCTTAGGAAGGTAAGATCTATTGTTTCTTAAAGGCAAAAGAAAACCCTGCTCTTTCACTATGTATTTCTGAAACTCTATTTCCACCCATGTTAGTTACGTAGCCTCTCCGGCTCTTGACAGAAAAGCAGGCATGTAGATGTGAAGGACTACACTATTTTGCTCAGCTGGCTCCTGCCCTTTACCGTTTTATTTCCTCCCCCAGCTTGTGGCATAAAAGATGTTTCAATTCCTTAAAGGTTAGCCAAAGCGAGGAGGCTATACAAAACAGGCTTACAAATTGTAAGCCTACACAGTTCCATGATCGTTTGATCTAAAGTCTTGATAAGAAAAGTTTAGGGCTTTAGTTTTATAACTGAATTTAAATAATTTCTAGTAGAATCTTGACGTGCTTCAAAACCCAGTATTTGAAACCAAGCTCTCTTTCTATCACATTAACACCTGTCTGGCATTAAACAGAACCTGCCACAAGAGCAGGAACCCAATTTTCAAGTTTGAAGTTTACCAATAAATAAAGCTAAGGGTTGAACATTCACCATACTGTATCGATGCTGAAAAACACCTTACCTTTAAAAAAAACCTAAAAAACCTAGTTGATGGTGTTGTTAATATTCTTGCAAAAAGATTTCAAAATTCCAGGGCACTTTTTATACCCACAGTTGAACTGTATTCTCAAGATGATTTTTCTATCGAAAACAACTGATTAAAAAGAATCCTTCAATAACCTAATCACTTACGTGGAAAAAAGGTGGACAGAACAGCACATTACAATTTAACTTTTATTAACACCTCTCCAGATACGTTCAGCTCACAGGAAATACTTCACGTGATCTGTGTCAAACGTTTTAAGAGTCAATACAGACAAAACGGATGGTGTGGTATTAGATGCTCCAGATAAAATACCGAAAGACTGTCAAGGCTAGTACAAATACCCTTTAAAATATAACCTCAGGAGGCCCGGAAGATTTTTTTTAAAAAACTACATAATTTGCAGGTCCGTGGGGAAAGCCTATCTAAGCTGGCAAAGACCAAAACCAATGGCCAAAGTAATCTAAGTAGCCGTCCATTTAACCCAGGGAAATGCATTTATGGCGATCGAGCATGATTAATAGTGCATACCTCTACCTGCGACCCTGGGCTGCTCCGAGCCTCGCTGCAAGACTGAGTCAATCCTGCTAACGAAACAAGAACTGAGACAAGAGTGCAGTGAGGAGGCGCCAGGTGAGCTCCCCGGCACAGCCAAGCCAGCACCGACCCTGCCGCAGGAGCCCAGGGCCCGGAGACCGCTAGCGAGCCCACTCCCCCTGACTTCCTGCCGGGAACACTTCCAGGCCTTCCGTCCTCCTCTCGCACCGGCACCTCTCCCCCGCCCCCCACCCCTCCCGCCCCGGCCATTTCCCTGTCTGGACAGTAAATACCAACACCACGAGGCCAACACTGAAGTCAATACACGCCCTTGGCTCGGGGGGAGCGGGAGAAGCACCAACAAGTTGGCGCCGTGCAGATCCACCATCAAAAGGAATAGTTTTAAAGCTGCGAACCGGAGAGGCAGGCGTCCGTGACTGTTTCCTGCTCTCCCCCCACCCGTCTCGTCCTACTGCCCCCCCCCCCCGGGTGGGCAGGAGGTGCCGGGCGTGGAGGGGGGGGGGTGAGAGGTCAACAGCGGCGGCCTCTCCCGGCCCTAAAAATCCGAAAAGGAGGTGAGGGCGGCCCCGGTCTGACCCCTCCCTGGCCGACTTCCCAGCCACCGCTTCCCCCACCCCGACCCCCGAATCTTCAGACCGCGGGGGCCGCCTCCGCCCGTTTCCTCCGTCCGTCCGTCCGCCCTTCTCCGAACTCAGCCCCGGCCCAGGCCTGGACGCTTCGTACCTTGAAGTAGATCTCGTCCACCACCTCGTGGTAGGTCTTGAGCTCGTAGAGCTGCACTTTGAAGTAAGGCGACGACAGGATGTTGGTTAAGATCATGGGGTTGAGGTTCATCGTCTTCTCGTTGCCCCACAGCGGCAGCACGTTGCCCTGCTTGCCCGACACCGCCGGCTTGGTGGCCCCTCCGCCGCCGCACGGCTGCTGCTGCTGGGCCGCGGCCGCGGCCGCCTGGTGCTGCGGCTGCGAGTTGCCTGTCAGCGCGGGGCTGTTGTTAGCCATGTTGCGGCGGAAGGAAGGAGGGAGGGACAAGGGAGGGAGGGGGGCCAAGCTCGCTCGTTCTTCGGGACAACGGTCCGGGACCCTACTCCATGGAACGCCGTCGGGAGAGGGGGGCCGCCTCGCTGTGCCCCGGCCGGGTGACGGGACGGCGACGAGGACGCCGACAAATGGACTCCGGAGCCGTGGAGAGCCGACGCCGAGACGCGGGCCGCGAGATCTCCAGGCGGAAGGCGAGCCGGCGGCCGTGGAGCACGATCTCTTCCGCCAACTGCCCCTGGGAACAAGATGGCGGGCCGGCGGATGTGACGCCACAGGCCCCAGAGTTCCAAGCGCCGCCGGCAGCCAATCAGAGGCGCCCGGGCGGGCTGGCTGGGCCTCTTCCGGCTTCCGCCGCGCGGGCGGCGCGCGCTCCAGTCGCTGCGGCGGCTTCCTGGGCCCGTGTCTCGCTCTTCCTCTGGGAATTGGGGAGCCCGAGGGCGGCGTGCCGGGCCCAGTTCGGTTGTTGCGGGTGTTGGGCCTGGGGACCTGGCCTCCCCTCTCGGAACCGGGCGCGGGAGAGCTCGCCTGACGATGTATGTGCTTGCAGAGTCGCCCCTAAACCCCGCGCAGTGTGTGGCGCCTCCCGAGGTCACCGTTTTAAGGTTCTCTGGAAGGGATGGCGGCCCTCACGCCTCCACGGCATTGCGATGCAAGGTCCCTTTTGTCCCCCCTCGCGCTGTGCCGTCCGAGCAGAGGCCTTGCTTGCGCCTAAATTTATGAAACTGTAAGATCGAGGTAACTAACATCTGGCCGGGCTGAGCATGCAAAGAGCTGCCGTACTCGGAGGGCCTCGTAGCGGCGCCCGGCATTTTGTTGGGTGCGTTTTCGGCCCTTTCTCCCCGAGTTGTTCTTTTTGATTTTTCTCCCCGAGTTCTTAGGTTCTTCGGAGGCAGAATGAGTGGCAAACATCGGGTGAGGCACCGAAATGGGGCCGGAGAGGGCGGGAGGCGGTGGGGGAACGTGTGACAGTGAGTCAGAATCTGTCTTCTCCCAAAAGCTACCGTCAACCTAGGGAAGGCTGCGGGAAGCACGGGTGTCCACGGGCGGCAATGGACCCGGCAGTCTGACCGCAGGGAAGAGGCTGAATGCGTAGAGAAGTTGGGTAGATCCAGGCTTGTGCGAGCGTCCCCGTCCCCAGCTCGCAAGAGCCAGGAAATGCGCTTGGAGGGGAGTACCGGCCACCGCAGCCTCAGCCTGGAATTTTAAGTGAAATCACGCACTACGTTCCCTTTCGCCTGGTTTCATGGACTCGGCGTAATTTGGAAATTCATTCTTACCGATTGTATAAGCTGCTTATGTGGTATTGGTTTGGGTTGCAGAGCAGTATTATTACAATGTGTGGTTTTTACCACAGGTTGTGTATCGTCATCTACGGACGGCCCTTTACTCCGACATGTTTTTGTTTCTCTTGGCTAAATACCTAGACTTAGACCCTGGCTGTTTAGCTCAGTTAGTTAGGACTTTGTTCACATACCCCGAGATTGTGGGCTCCATCCCCGGTCAGGGCACATAGAAGAATCAAGCAATGGATGCATAAATAAGTGGGACAGATGTTTCTCCCTTTCTCTAAAATCAGTATTTAAAAAGAAGTTTTTAAAAATCACCATGTATGGGTTTATTTCTGGACTCCCATTTTGTTCCATTGATCTTTATGTTTATCTTTTCACCAATATCAAACTATCTGGATTATTGTAGCATTATAAAAAGTTTTGAAATTAGGTAGACTATATCTTCCAACTTCATTGTTTCTCTTAAAAATTGCTTTGAGCCCTAACCGGTTTGGCTCTATCCACTGATAGAGCGTCGGCCTGCGGACTGAAAGGTCCCAGGTTCGATTCGGGTCAACCCCGCATGTACCTTGGTTGTGGGCACATCCCCAGTGGGGATGTTTCTCATCGATGTTTCTGGCTCTCTATCCCTCTCCCTTCCTCTCTGTAAAAAAAATCAATAAATTATATTTTTAAGAAAAACTGCTTTGAGCCCTGGCCGGTGTGGCTCAGTTGGTTGGGCATTGCCCCCTGCACCAAAAGGTTGCTGGTTTGATTCCCGGTTTTGTGCTCTCACATTGATGTTTCTCTCTCTTTCCCCCGTCCCTTCCCCTCTCTTTAAAGTCAATAAAATATTTTTTTAAAATTGCTTTGATTTTCCATCAATTTTTTTAAAAACAAAAGCCTAGCCAAGAGTCATATAGTCGGTGTTCATGATTGAACAAATGAGTAGATAATTAAAATAATTGCCACGTGTAACTAAAATAACAAATGTCCTAGTCCTCTGAACATTTTATTGTTCAAAACCACCATGAATCTAGCGTAACTTGAGAAGCCATTGCATAAAGTACCAAGAACTAAAAATCCGACCCGATTGGTAGGTTGTTCTGAATAATCAAGGTATTGGATAAAGCTACGCCTGCTTCCTTGATTATGATTGCAAAGGTGTGGGTTGAAATTTAAGAATTATTTGGAGTTAACTAGGCAAAGAGGAGAGGATAGCGTAGTTAGAGGTAGCCTGGGCAAAGGCTCTGAGGCAGGTAATGTGTTTGGGTAACTTTACTATAGGACGTAAGTTTGTTCCAAGGATGCGAGGGAAAGCCAGTAAGCCATACAGTTTGCATACTAGCTTGCATTTACTGTAGTCTTTGCTTGACAGCTGAGGCCACCTCAGGGAGGCGCTATACCTCTCAGCTAATCATTCCCAGTTCTAGGCACAGTGACTGACACTACGCAGGTACTAAATATTTAAAAGAAAACTTTCTCTACTCAACACTTGACAACACATGTGTGAGGGCTTCTTTCCCCATACCAACTCCTTGGACATCTCCTGGATGTGTCCTATCGTTTCATCCAATTCTGACGTTAACAACTTGGCGTTAGTTAGACTGCACGTGTTAAGGGCTCAGACTACCCACAAGAATACACTCATAAGAGGCGGGTCCCCATGCTTCTGTCCTACTTGGATACAAATCGGGCGTTCCTGTGACCCCCCTCATCGGGCTAAGTAATTTGCTATCACAGCTCACTGAACTCAGGACAACACTTCACTTATTATCACAAGGAATAGCTTAAAAGATATCCTTTGTTATAAAAGATGCAAATTCCCCACCGGTCGGTTCGGTTGGTTGGAGCGTCATCCTGTACATCAAAAGGTTGCAGGTTCAGTTTCAAAGTCCCTCTGCATGTGGGAGGTATCCAATTAATGGTCCTCCCTCCACTGATGTTTCTTTCCCTTCCTCTGTCTCTCTAAACTCAACAAACATATCCTTGGGCGAAGTTGTAAAAATAAAACAAACCTGAAGCTCTGTGAATCCCAGTGCTTAGGGTTCTTACAGAAGTTCTATTAGAGTGACACGATGGGTTAAATTATGAGGTCCCAGCCCAGCTGGTGTGGCTTGATGATTGAGCATCAACCTATGAACCAGGAGGTCACAGTGTGATTCCAGGTCAAAGGCACACGCCCGGGTTGCAGACTCCATCCCTGGTGTGGGGTGTGCAGGAGGCAGCCTGTTAGTGATTCTCTCTCATCATTGATACTGCTATCTCCCTACCTCTCTGAAATTAATAATAATAATAATAATAATATATATATATATATATATATATATATATATATATTAGTTGGATCAGAATTTCGTATCAAGTCCCATGGATAATGGCTTTAGCCTGATACAGCGGGGGAACTCGAGTATAAATTATACCCCATTGCTGTTCCAAACATAAGGCAAGGGAGCTGGTTTTTAAATACCCATACCAGTCAGTCATCAGCAAAAGCACGCTACGGAGGAGGAAATTCTCAGACACTCGCAGCTCTGGGTGTATGGGCAGTGGCTCCAGTGGCCCTCGGGCAGTTACCTCAAGTGCTCAACTGCGTCTGGAGGATTCATTTCCAAGTTGGTTCACTCACATGGCTGGAAGACAGGTTGGTGCTGGCAGCCTGGGGTGGGGTGGGGTGCACTTGGCTTCTCTCCCTGTGGGCGGATGCATGGGGCTGGCAGCCTAGCATCCAGATTCCAGAAGTAGGTGTTCCGAGGGATGGGAAGTAGAAACTGCCAGTCTCTTAACACCTGGGCCTGAAACTGACACTTCACTGGTGAAATCACAGAAGCCACCCAGATTCAAAAGAAGTGGCAGACGCCTTGTCTCTAAAGGAGTGTCAAAGAATCTGTGTATCTTAATCAGGCACGATTTTCCTCCGGCCACAAACGGTTTACATTCGTTCCTCTTACTATTTTTTGATTTTTATTTATCAATTTTAGAGAGAGAGAAGGGAGATAGAAATACAGATTGAGATATAAAGATGAGAAATGTCGGTTTGTTGTTCCACTTATCTTTTTTGTTGTTAATCCTCACCCGACGATATTTTTCCATTGATTTTTAGAGAGAATGGGAGGGGGAGAGACACAGAGAAAGAAACATCAATGTGAGAGAGGCACACCGATTGGTTGCCTCCTGCATGCACCCCAACCAGGGCCAGGATTGAACCTGCAATGGTCTTTGACCAGTCTGAGGGCCGATGCTCTATCCCCTGAGCCAGAACGGCTATGGCTGTTGTTCCACCTATTTATGAACTCATTGGTTGATTCTTGTATGTGCCCTGATCAGGAATCAAATTTGCAACCTTGGGTTGAACATTATTAGTACGATGCTCTAACCGACGGAGCTACGTGGCCAGGGTTATATTGATTCCTTTTATATGCAAAATACAATTGCTTTCTCCCAAGCACTCTGAATATTTCATCTTACGGTGAGCATCAGGCTCAAGATAGTACCGGTACATAGGAAAACCATTGCTCACTTATTGCCTGGCTGATACAGCTGCTGGACTAGAACCATAGGAGAAGGGCCTTCATCTGTCTTTTTCACTCAAACCAGTACTTGATCCACAAGAGGTACACTCTGCATACCTCCTGAGAGTGCATTACCTTATTTCTCGTTTTCAACGGAATGAATCAACACTCAGGGTAAATTTCCAAAGTTTAGGGAGGAATAGTAAATCAGGATGTAAGGTCAGTTTGACTTGAAACTCATTCTGAAAATGTGTAACATGGTCTGTATCTCGGTGGGACTTAGAATCTGGTGGAGGGAGGTAAGAACAGGTATAATGAAGAAATGAGATGACAAAAGGGTCAGCTAAGGCATTGGCCGTACGAAGGAGCAGATGCAACCGACAGCTTGTGAATGACCAAGTGAGGTCATGGATAGAGCCAAGGATGACTTCCAGCCTCTTAGATGTATTTTTATTGATTTCAGAGAGAAAGGGAGAGCTAGCAACATCAATGATGAGAGACTAGGAGAATGATGGAATAGGCATATTTGGAGAGAAAGCTGGGTATGAGAATTCAAGTTCACAGACGAGCCAACTAGCAGGTAGGGCAAAAACTCTAGATTCAGGAATCCTGTAGAGATCACCTGTTAACTTTACAATTTTTTCTTTAACAATTTTAAATTGTGGTCCAGCCAGTATAGCTCAGGTGGTTGAGTGCCATACCATGCACCAGGAGCTCACTGGTTGGATTCCAGGTCAGGGCATATGCCCAGATTGAGGGCTAGTTAATTATTGACTCATCATTGGTGTTTCTATCTCTCCCTCCCCTTTCCCCTCTGAAATGAATAAAAATACATTTAAAAAAAAATGTTAGAGCCCTGACCGGTTTGGCTCAGTGGATAGAGCGTCGGCCTGCGGACTGAAAGGTCCCAGGTTCGATTCTGGTCAAGGGCATGTACCTTGGTTGCAGGCACATCCCCAGTAGGGGGCGCGCAGGAGGCAGCTGATCGATGTTTCTCTCTCATCGATGTTTCTGACTCTCTATCCCTCTCTTTTCCTCTCTGTAAAAAAATCAATAAAATGTATTTTAAAAAAAATAAAAAAATGTTAGATATTGGAAAGAACTAGAGTTCAGGATCCGGTCCAATTTTTTCCTTAATTACTGAATTTATTGGGGTGATGAAATTATACAGGTTTCAGGTGCCCAATTCCACGGCACATCATCTGGTCACTGTATTGTGTGTTCATCACCCTAAGTCAAGTCTCCCTCCCTCACCAGCTACCTCCCATATACCTTCCTCCCTCTCCCCCACGCCAGGCTCCAGTCCAGTTTTCAGGTAGGTAACAAAACCTCAAAGACAGACTGAAGGGTCCCAGGTTCAATTCCCGTCAGGGGCATGTACCTTGGTTGCAGCGCATCCCTAGTAGGAGGTGTGCAGGAGGCAGCTGATCGATGATTCTCTCATCTATGTTTCTGACTCTCTATCCTGCTCCCTACCTCTGTAAAAAATCAATAAAATAAAATAGGACTAAAAACATCCCCCACCTCCAAAGGTGGCATCGTGGCTTCTCCTCCCCACCCTCCACCCCCCTTACACTTTTCCATCACAGACAGGAAAGCAGTAACTGATGTGTAAAGTGTCGAGTTGCATCTCTGCAGGGGGAGGAGGGCCCGATACAGTAGCGCCTCTATGAGACCAGAGAGTTGCGCCCCCAGCATGCAGAAGGCACCCGCTGGAGTTCGGGGGCTGCACGCTTTTCTGAGTTCAGCCGGATTGCAGCAACTCCGCCCAGCCCGGGCACCCCGAAGGCCCCCGTGGGCTGTGCCGGGGACCCGAGCGGCGGCTGCCTCGGACACCTCGGGCTCCGCTGCGGGGCCGTTTGCAGCTTTGGCCGCGCACAGGGAGCGCGGCGCACGCAGCAGCTCGCGGCCCGCGGACTCGCCGGGGCGGCGGCGCCGCCTCCGTCCAACAGTCGCCGCCAGAAATGGCTGCGGGCCCTGCGCCACTGCAGCCGTTAGGACACAAAACCGACGCCTCGGAGCGCGGACGGGGGCGGCGGGGGGCTGGCGCCGCACCGAGGACGAGTCGCGCGGAGCGCGCACCCCCACAGAGCCGACGGCGCAGGCGCGGCCGCTCGCGGGAATGGCACGTGGCGAGACTGCGCGTGCGCGGCGGCAGGGGCGGGGCCGGGGTGAGAAGCGGGAGGCGCTGCGCTCACCGCCAGTCGGCAGCTCCGAGCTCTGCCGGCTGTTTGCGCTCCTTGGTTGCAGGTAAGACCGAGGCTGGGTAGCTGGAGGGGTTCGGTATTCGAGTTAGCAAATAACTCGAAAAGGTAGGCATGTTGCCTACATCTTGTTTTATTTTTTTTCCAGGATATTAAAAAGTGACACTGGTGAGCCCCCAACAAGTTCCTCTCCATTTCACCTAGCCTGCCCCGGCATCATCTAGGTCCTTGGTACCAAGGGAACAGACATGCCCCTTCGTATAAAAGTGTTTATAACGAGGAAGATTGTCCAGTGAATCACGTGTTCTCAACCTTGATTGGTTGAGATTTTAGAAAGTGCTATGGTCAAGCCTCCGTCCGCCCCAGGCAACAAAATGACATGCGCCCTGAGCTCGGTGCCTGGACGTTGGTCATGATGATGTAAATATCCGGATGATTCTTAATGAACGTGCAATCAGGGTTTTGAGGCCAGTGACACACGGGACCAGTGTGCGCCAGATGCAACCCACCTTTTTAGGGTCGATCAGCAGGATTCAGCAAGTTAGTCTGAAAACACAAAAGGCCAAGTGCTGCTTGAGAGGCTCAAGTACAGCAAGAAATGGGGGGAAAAAGCAGAAAAAAAAAAATCACACACAAACAAACCCAGGCCATTTTTAAAATGTTTTCATTTCCTAAAAGCTCTCCTACATGGAAATCACACCTGTAGTAAGGATTACTGTGAAACCCCACTCATGGGCCAGACATCCTCGTGGGGTTAGCGGAAAAACTGCCCTCCCTCCCCCCACAGCACACCACCTACACCTGTGAGTTTTTCCATCCGCCACCTTGCCTACATTGTAGCCCAAGTTGTAGCTGAGAGAGACAGGCGTGCAGTCAGAACCAGAATTTAACTTCAAGTTAAATTATTGGATAGATGTTGGAGCATCCATAGCTTATTACGTGGGACACTTTTCTCCCTCTCGAAATTTCATTTTTTTTGGCTGTGTGTGAAAGGGTTCTTGCAAGCCATCTGAGAATGGGGGCTTTAATGAAATGTCAGACTGCTAGGATTGTTTAGTTTGTATCAAAGTAAAAGAACAGTCGAAGGAAAGAATGGTACCTTAGGGGTACCCTGGGCTGCATTTAGCTGGGTTTTGGCATAGTGCAATTACTTAGGTTTCTGAGCTGCTGGCTGTTGTCTGAAATAAAACGTACTGAATAAATTCTGGGGATTAAAAGGTAACGCAAAGAGAAGGGAGGAAGACCACTTTCTCCCTTTCCTACTAATCTAGGCGGCTATTTCATCCCACTTCTTTTTATAACTGATTTATTTTTTTTATCACTTCCCATCCCCTATAACTGGTAATTTTTAATGTACAGCCCAGTTGTTGCTGATTCCTGGAAGGATATATCTGCATTTTTTGTTTCAAGGAAATTTGGAGAGACAAAATGGAACAGAGCAACAACAAAGAGGTAACTCTGCCCTCCCTAACCTGCTTGTATGACTCTCAAGAGTTGTTCTGGCAACTTTAGATATATTGGGTTAATAAAATCTTACAATTCTGCTTTAAAAATGTTTTAAAAAAATAGGCTACAAGAAAGTTGCATGTTTGGCTTGTGTATTATTTCTCTTGGACAGAAGTGCCTTTTGGACTGCATTCCTTTATAATACTGGTATTTAGGAGCAGGCGTAGCTGTTAAGGCTTAATCATAATTCCTTCTTCCTAACGGGGTCCTGTTAAACGCTCTTGTACCATTATTAGGACTGTTGCAGTAAGTGCATTGCAGTTAGGGGAGAGACTGGGCTCAATTCCATATACAACAAAGACTAACGAGTTTATAGCCTCTGAGCAGAGTGCGGGGTCGAGGGTCAGTGAATGGAAAAGAGAGGAGACATCAAGAGTTTGGCGATTCTTGCTAAAGGATTTATAAATTTAAGATTCTGGCTGAGGGCAGGCCACGGTGATCAGATATCCAGGATGGGAAGTGAAGAACTTAACCAGAGACAGAGTTTGATCACATAGTAAGGGGTAGAGGATGCTCTCTAAACGGACGTAGTAGGAATCTTGCGAACACTGGGCTCAACAGAGTCTAGGTCAGGGGGTTTGGGCCTAGTCAGAAGAGGTGGCAGAGAAGCCTGACTTCAGGTTGGTCAAGGAGGGACAGTTTCCGGCCTCCTGCCTGCGGGGACTCCAGGCGTTGGAAGTTCACGAAAGATCCCTGGTGGCCAGGAGGCTTATAACTGTTTTATCAAATGCAATTTTCCGTTCAGCTGAGTGATAGAAAGGATAAAGCCAGATTCTTAATCAGGGAGGAAACTTAGACGGACTGTGGAGGAAATGCATGGCCACCTAATGGCTCTCTAGAGGGAGAACAAAGGTGGTCGAAGGGCCATTTGGTTCTGCCAGTTAATTGGGGTAAATAAAGCTGCTTTTTTTTTTTTTTTTTACCCAATTCCCGAAGTCATGTATGACTTAAAACACTTTCTGTTTGTAAACTTTCAGGGCCACGGTGTGGTGGGTGGTCACTTTGATCTTCCCGTCAAGAAGGCGATTAATTTTTCTCCTCCACTGTACCGACAGCGTTACAGCTTCGTTAACGACCTAGTGAATCAGCACAAACCCAAGAAGGCAGGTCTTGGTTTCCAAACATTTCATTAAAACTGTCTTATAAAATGTTTTGTCAGATGCAGAAGTCTTGGTTAGTAAGTAACCAGAGACTGTTCAGAAATACTCTTACGAGGAGGGGAAAGGGTTAGAGAGAGGGAAAACTAAGTGTGGAGGAGCTGCATGAGTGAAGTGGAATGAATGAGCGCTTGGTTAACCTGTGAGGTTAAACAGGACTTATTTCCCCCAGCTCCCACCCCCACCCCCGGCTTATCATGCCTCGAGATTAATTTCCTCTTGTGTACTTCTTTTCTGCCAAAGAGATCCTTCCAGACGGTGTTTTATTATGGTTTCACTTCTGACACCCACTCCCTGGAAAGAAGGTCTCTGGCCATACGTGACTTCTCTGGCTGTGAAGGTCTTTGAAATGACATTCGTCTCCTCTACAGGTGGCAGACTTGGGGTGTGGTAATGCTTCCCTCATACAGATGATTAAATCGCACAGCTGCCTGGAACTGATCGTTGGAGTAGATATCAATAAAGATAAAATAGGATCGCAAAGGTAATGCCTCGTTTCTGGAGGAATTGTGCATCGATCTAAAACCCGCGGCACTATCATCTATGCTTAGAGGAAGTGCCAATTTTATGCGAGATTCACAATATGTTAAATGTTAAAATGTTGTACATTATACACCAAGAGAGCCTCAGGCCCCCTGAGTAATGACTATGCCCTCATGCTCATTAGCTGTATAGGTTGCGAATACCTGGTTCCTACCAGTGTAGAAAGGAGAGTCTCAATTAAGTAATTATAACCGTCAGCGCATTGCAAACCCAGTTTCAAAGGGCAAGAATCTAATTGCGTTGGTGCTGGACGCCATGGTAACGGTAGACCCCCAGGCCGCCCTCTCTGGTTTGAGGCAGAGCAGCTCTCCGATATCCTGTAGATGTCAAATTGCCATGGATTGTCAAATTGCCACGGATTGTTTCAAAAGGGTGTTTCTTTTCAAGGACAAGAAGTTGAAAATCACTGATCCACAGGGAGAGCCAGGAGGCCAAAAGTATTAAAAAGAAGAGCAACATCCAGGGTTCAGAACCTTGTTCTGATTGGCCGGTTACTTCCCCCATGAAAGGAAGTTGCTCTGGTGTCTGCAGTTGGGAGAACTCTGAACAGCTGCGCTCAAACGCGCTGACTTCCACAATCCCGCTTTTGCAGGTGTAGACTGTCTCCTTTCTCGGGGGAGTACCTGAGCCCCCGGGATCTGAATCTGTCGATCATCTTGTACCACGGCTCTGCTTTGGAGAGAGATTCTCGTTTGCTTGGATTTGACTTAGTCACGTGTATCGAGTTGTAAGTATTAAACGCGTTCCTTCTGTATAATTAGAAAAATTTTACTGGGTTGGTCTTCGTAAACTTTATCCCCTACATGTAACCTGGATTTTTTTTTTTTTTTTTTTTTTTTTTTTTGGTGAAAAAAAAAAAGATTGACATGTGGCACTGGCCTGTTACCACCCCGTCTCACCTGGGATGGGCGAAGGGAAGGACAAGGCTGTTTCAGGGTCACTGTCACATCCTCCAAAGGGGGGAATACATCAGTGTAGAGACAGACCTTGTTTTGCTCAAGGAAGTCAATGAGGGAAATCGTGCAAGTGAAGCTGGATTTGACTCGACCTCTCCCCGCTGACCCTTCCAGAATAGAACATTTGGATTCCGAGGACCTGGCCAGGTTTCCCGAGGTCGTGTTTGGGTACCTGTCTCCGGCCATGGTTGTCATCAGCACGCCCAACTCAGACTTCAACCCCCTGTTCCCAGCAGTGACCTTGAGAGATTCAGATCACAAATTTGAGTGGAACAGGAAGCAGTTTCAGACCTGGTGAGTGCAAAGGTGTTTTGGTTTCTCGGGACCCCCACGGGCGTTTAAAATCCTGGGGATACGTGACTGACGTGGCTTCCTTCTGCAGAGCACAGGAGCCAAGCCGGTGAGAAGTTTGTTTTCTCTCTCACGTCTCAGGCGGGTGTGGGAAAGGTGTGTGCCCACCAGGTGTGGGTGTGGAGGTCAGGAAGGTGTGGCACAGAGTGGTGCCCTGGCCCAGGGGCATCTCCCAGGGGCTCCACAGGCTCTTGGCACAGTTCCACACCCAATTAGGAGTTGGGATTATAGCCCTTGTGGTGTCCTTGTCCATTGCTCTGCCCTGTCCCACAACATTGCTTGTCTCCATGATCCTGTGGTTCAGGACTTCACAGTCATTGGCTGAATGCCCCTCAGAGAAGTGATAGACTCCGTGCTGTGGCAGAGTGTGATGTGTAAGAGCCTGCAACTCAGCAGTCTTTTGGTTCCCTGCATTGTTGGCGTTCTGTTCTACCGGCAATTGCTGTCTATGTAACAGTAGTTCCGAGTTTAGAAAAAACGATCTCTCTCCTTGTTTTGATTCCAGGGCCTTAGGGGTGGCGGGTTTCTACAATTACTCCGTGGAGTTTACTGGCGTGGGGGAGCCTCCCGAAGGAGCTGGGAATGTCGGCTACTGCACCCAGATAGGGGTCTTCCAGAAAATCGGAGCGCCGGCCACGGAATCATGCGCGGCAGAGCAGTGTGGTCAGCACGTTTATAAGATTGTGAGTGTTCTTTTTTAAATTTATTTTTTATTGATTTCAGAGAGGCAGAGAGAGGAAGAGATGGAGAGAGAGAAACATCAATGATGAGAGAGAATCACTGATTGGCTCCTCCTGCACACCCCCCACTGGGGACCAAGCCTGCAACCCAGGCACGTGCCCGGACCAGGAATTGAACCGTGGCCTCCTGGTTCATAGGTCAATGCCCAGTCATTGAGCCGTGCCGGCCGTGTAGACTGTGAGTGTTCTTTGTGGAGCAGCTGTTGGGACAAGAGATACATGTACCTGGAAGGTGAACTATTCCTTATCAGCAGTCCCCGCAGCAGAGAGTAGTGATGGCCTGATTATGAGGTAGACCCTGGGAGAAGCCTACATGCCCCACTGCGGTCAGAGCTGTGAGCTGGATGGTCTTTTGAGCTGTTGGGCCAGCAGCCTCCCTCCTGGAATGCGTCAGGGTCCTCGGCAGGAAGAGGAAAGCCAACAGACACTTACTTCACTGCTGGGCTCAGAAAATGACTTGGAACTGAGCCTCCAGCGTCGCAGACCCTTTGGTTTCGGAAGTATGGGGAAGAACACACACATCTCCCTTTTAAATTAGCAACACTTGTCCTTTTTGACCCCATGTGTCAGTATTTACAATTAGTAGGGTTTGACATTTGCACATACTGTACAGTTATTCTTTTTTTTTTTTTTTCCATTCTCGCCCGAGGATATTTTCCCATTGATTTTTTAGGGAGAGGGGAAGACAGAAACATCGATGCGAGAGCAACACATTGATTGGTTGCCTCCTGCACATGCCCCGACCAGGGCTCGGGCAGGGGAGGAGCCTTTACCCGAGGTATGTGTCCTGGACTGGAATCGAACCTGGGACCCTTCGGTCTGCAGGCAGATGCTCTGTCCACTGAACCAAACCAGCTAGGGCCATACAGTTAATTCTTCACGTGGTACGAAGTTACTACTCGTGGTCTGGAACATTTTCCGATATCCTTAGTGGTTTTCTTCCTTCCGGCTTCAGGTTTATTCTGTTTCATATCCGAGTCTACAGCAAAAGGAAGTCCGCAAACTCGCCTTAGCCAACGAGGTGTCTCGGCAAGTCCAAAGCATGAGGCAGAGGTACGTCTCCAGCCGGAGGATCCTACAGCGCGGCCACGGGAACGGACACCAGGCCAGCGACACCGGGCTCGTCACCTTCTCTGGACCAGTCTTCACAGAACTCGAGAAACGCAAAATCGAGAAGTCTCCGGAACCGTTCCGCTTCGGGAATAAGCTGTACGTCCCGCTGGAAAGGCTGCTTGCTTATCCCAAGGTGAACCGCCTGTGTGACAGCGTGGACACGATGCGAGCGCTCATCGCCGACTCGGTGAGGCTGAGCAGGGACGGGTCCGCCGTGAAGGTTGACCTGGGCGACGCGAGTCCGTGAGCCGTCCGTCTGTCCGTCCGTCCGTCCGGAGAGTCGGGGTCTCAGCCAAGGGAGGGCTCGCCAAGGGTGCTCTCGTGTAGCCATTATTCAAGTAACTTCCTCGTGAGATTACTTGACACGTTGCTGTTTTTTTTTAATAGGCTTGTTTTGTTTGGGAGTGTTTGTAGAGAGCTCCTGATGTGCTTGGTTTTTGTTATTGTTGGCATTAAAGAATGTTAAAGGAAATGGAGCGTTTACAACTTTTTCCCTGGGGGCAAGGGTAGCTTTAAAATCCCCATAGGATTCTCTTCCTCCTTCGGGCTAAGTTCTGATCTCTCATACATGGCCTAAGACATCATATAACACAGGAGTGCAGGCGAGGGGCGGGAAGGGAAACTTCGTGATGTGAACACTGTCCGTGGGTTTGGAACGCCCTCTTTGGCAGCTCGCTGGCTGGAACTAGGGTGGAGATAGTAATGGAGGAGAGAGAAGCCCTGCTTCATGAAACGGGGGGGAACTGGTTCAATGCCACGGCTAACATGGTTTATCTCGGACGTGGTGCATGCCTTTGGGGATGTTGCTGAGATCCACCAAGCTGGTAGGATCGCGAAGTCACAAATGTATATGATGGGAATTTCACCTTGCAAGTAGTCTTAGAAACTAGTGGCATGCCAGTTATGCACTTACCTTGAAAATCAGCTCAGGGCACTGCCTAATGGTACGTACTCTTTGCCTGCATTGCCACATTCATCTCTCCCCTCTCCATCCTACTTTGTCCGCTGGACCCTGGCTCTGATCAGTTCATCGTCTTTCCTAGAAACACTGCATTGCTCTTGACTCCCACGCCTCAGCCTAGACTCAGCTTCCTTGCTTTTGCCGAACAGACGGACTTTCCACTGCTGTGTCTCCGTCCAGCCTTGTCCCTCTGTCTCTTCATTTATACTGATCACCCAGACCTTTCCAGTAGAAATCCTCATGAAAGTGAATTGGAAAAAGCTAAAAGAGTTCATCACCACCCAACCAGTATTATATGAAATGCTGAAAGGTATCCTTTGAGAATGAGGAAGAAGAAAAAGGAAAGTAAAAATTATGAACAACAAATATATATCAACGAGTGAATCTAAGAATCAAGTGAATAAAAAATCTGATGAACAGAATAAACTGGTGAATAGAATAGAATCAGAGGC